>DF358032.1:6091-82169 GCA_000787875.1 Solanum virginianum
AACAAATAATGACGTGTAGTGTTACACGGACCGTTTACTTGTCCATCCCACCTCACTTAGACAAGAAAATGTTGCTGGCCACCATATGCCCAAGTGACGCAGCCCGCATCCCTTCATACGAGCTATACAAGGCAGTTGTGGCCTATGCCTTAGATTCCAATGCCATCCATGCCTAGCCAAGTCTCCTAAAACACCTCCACACCCCTTCTCATGACTAGTGGTGTGTCACACGACCTGTGCCACTGGTCGTTGACCAAACCTTAGCCTCACTACGCCATTTTCGAGCCCTAAACATTTCTCGTGACCCGTACAAGGCCATACTGCCTATATGGGTGCTCGTGGGGCTTCACTACACGGGAGGGTCTCACAAAAAATGGTCATAACTCCTTCATCTGATATCAGAATGATGTGAAACCAAGTTTGCGAAGCTAACTCAAAGGGCTTTCATTTGATATGTCATGGGCCACCCTGTTCTAAATGTGCTAAGAGTTATGCTAGTTTAAAGTTGACCCTTGTATAAAACAACACCCAAAACGCAACTTGGAGGTAAGGCTTGGACTCATTTAGGTACGAGGAGTCTCCCATGAACCTAATACACCCCAAACCTGACCAAATGAGTTTTGAAACATGGATACATAGGAGCATGGGTGTCACAATATCTCCCCCTTGGGAACATTCATCGCCGAATGTCAAAGAAATGTACACAAGGAAAGTAGTCATCAAGACTTTAGCCCAAACATGAATGAAACAATGCACATAAACATGATTTCCAAGGAAAGTTCAACATGTACATTGAAACTTCTCATAATCTTATTAACATGAACATAAATGCATGTAATGACTTAAGGGCCAATACTTGAGACTTGGAATCATAAAAAGGACTTGGCATGTCATCATAAGCTTGAATAGAATGAAAGAGATATGGGTATTGCTTCTCCATGCCTACACCAGCTCCTCGAGAAACACACACGAATAAACGACTCTTCCAAAGGGCCTTAATAAACACCACATCCCCATTAATCAACCTCTCCACTCATCCATCCAACATCTCTACCGAGACCTCTTTCTAAGACAACTTATCCTCCCCCCACCCACAACTTCAAAGAGTTCTATAACACTAGAGTCACCAACAAATCCCATCCACCTAGAAGCATGATAAACTGGATGAACCATATCTACATCCATAGGAAAATCCCCAAACTTATGCAACCTTACCAACCTTCCTATACACTCTATAAGGAATCATAATCCTCACTCAAGTGTCAACCTTAAATTCACCTAACCCACTTGGTATGATAGCCACCATCTCCCCCTTGCGAGATAACCTCCACTTTGTCATCTTCTCACCCAAAACTTCCAACTCTAATAAGATGAAATCAAGGCCTTGCTTAAACTAGACTTCTTAACCCAAGAAGACCCAAAGTCGCTAAGGACACTATACTACCATTCCCATCTTCCCTCAACCTACTTCCAACCTAGCCAACCAATGGACCCACTAATCTTCTCTTTGCCACCGTTATCAACATATACTAAGCTAGCCATAGGCACCCTACTTAGAGCACCAACCACAACGCTAGCCTTACCATAAAAAAAGAACTAAAGGACACTCATATCATATTTCTTAAAGAATTATAACCACCTTCTTATTATGCACAAATCACATTTATCATCTTTTAGCAAATAACCTCTCATCCTCCAAGACTCGCAACACTACTACCAAATAATTCATACGCTCTAAACAACATAATACATCATCACTAGAAACCACCACAAACATATCAAGGTAGAGTTTTAAGACCCTATTCACGAAACCCATAAACATAGCCAATGCATACATCAACCAATCTCCATGAAGACACAACATGCATTCAACTATTCTACACCAAGTATAACACCAAAAACCACCATACCAACTCTAATAAGTCACAAGGCAATACCTAATGCAAGAAAAATATGGATCAATACTTACGGACTTTCTAACAACCATATACTCAACTAAGACATAGAGTCAAAAGGTTCAAATCACAACTCGGGACACACAAAAAGCCCACTAGCAACAAAAAGAATAATGAAACAAATAATGAAACTCAAATCCATCAAAATTAAAACCTTCAACTTACCTTCCTTTACCTTCCTCTTTAAAGCAGCATGGTTAACTAGAAAAGCAAAAAATAATCGTTAGGGGGGAAAAACTTAACTCAACTCTATAGCACGACTTAGAATATGAAGAAGGAAAACATTTCCTAAAATGCCTCAAAGCCTCCTATTCATAGTCGTGGCGCGCTTCACAACAATGAATAAGACTCTAATGGATGCGGAATGTTAGACTCCAAGGATCTATCAATCTAGTGCTTTGATACCATCTTTGTCACGACCCAAGCCTAAGGCCTAGACATGACCGGCGAATGAGGAACCCGAAGGGACACCAAATAATCCTCGTAGCATATCATTACACATCCTTGGTTGCGGAAGCAATTAAAAGACATTTAAAGAATGGAAATAAGGGCAAAGGGGCTAAGGGAGAACTTGTCATAGCATAGGACCAAGAGATAATAGAATCAACTCATAGCATAAATGCATAGCTTTGTCCAATGACACTTTTACTACATAGATAAGAGCGGGGACCAAGACATATGACCAGGCTCATCCTCATAGTCAACAAGATCAATAAATCAAGGAAAAATAATGTCTTATACATTACAAGAGTTCATGAACTAGGTCTCCAGAATGGAGGACTCACCAACTAACTTGAGAAGGTCATACTAGCCACGTGGAGGAGGATACTTAAGAAGGACTCTAGTTACTACATGATAATATCACATAGGAAAGAGTATGCATTAGTACATTTGAATGTACTAAGTATGTAGGATGCAATGCTACAAGAGATAGGCATGATAATCAAAATGCATAATCATAGGCAATAGGCATAATATAACAATATTGCATGTATGATCAATACTTCAGTACAACATCCTTAAGTAACTCATACTTATATAAGATAGCATATATATAGAAAATACCAAGCTATATTTCCAAAGTATGAACCCCTTGGTAGGTTGGTGATGATGCCACCCCCATCGCCTAGGTGCCAAGGCTGAACTTTAGGATGCTCTCACAATGCTTGCCCAAGTGGTAGCCAACCAAGTCAACCAAGGGACTCAAGCCCCTCATGCTACTAACCCAAGAGCTAAGGTTAGGGACTTCATGAGGATGCATCCTCTGGTGTTCTATGGGTCAAAGGTGGATGAAGATCCATAAGAGTTCATTGATGAGGTCTATAAAATTTTGTCTATCATGGGTGTTGGGCCGAATGAAAAGGCAGAGTTGGGGGCCTACCAACTCAAAAGGGTAGCCCAAATATGGTATAATCAATGGAAGGGGGGAGAAGGAAAATGGTAATGTGGTGCTTTGGGAGGAGTTCAGTTGGGTTTGCTTATGTGGTTCTTCCCTCTTGAGCTTAGGAAAGCTAAGTTGGTAGAGTTTATGAATTTTAAACAAGGTTTTATGAGTGTGAGGGAGTATGCCCTCAAGTTCCCCAACTATCTTAATATGCTCCTTAATTGGTGTCCAATGCAAGGACTAAGATGAATAAATTTATGATGGGTTTCTTCGACTTTGTGAGTGAGGAATGCTGGTTCACTATATTGATTAGATACATGGATTTTTCCCTCGTGATGACATATGCTGAGAACTTTGAAGGGGAAAAGTTGAGGAAGAGGAGGAGTAGAAAGGCCAAGATAGCCCATTTTGATGGTAAGTTTCAAACTCCCAAGGGTGGTCGGTTTCCTCAAGGCCAAAAGTTCCAAGGCCAAGAATCAACAAATGTTTCCAATGAGAAGTTTGCCAATAATAGGGTTCCAAATCAAATATTCGAAGGAGGTTTCGAAGGTGTGACAAAGCCTAGATGTTGGGAGTATGGGAAAGGCCATGGTGGCCTGTGTTTGAAAAAGTCTAATGCTTTATTTGGTTGTGGTCGATTTGGTCACAAAGTTAGTGGTTGTCCTCATGCTCAACCCGAGGGTAGAGATAGCGGTCCTCAAGTGGCTCAAGGAGGGGATGAGGTGTCCAATGCTGCCACCAATAAGTTAAAGTTTCCTTTGACTTGGATGTGTATGCATTGATGGGTCCAGTGTGTCACTATTTCTTTCATTACTCCTATCATTGCTAATGGGTTCCTTGTGTGTCTTGAGTTGTTGTGTGGGATTGTTGGTGTTCATTCAATTAGTGGTTCTATTGTTAATAGGTAAGGCTTTTGGGGCTTATTTCATGATCTTATTGCTTTATGTCTTGTCATGTGCTTTGGTTGAATAAGGTGTGGTGGTTTTTGATGTCATACTTGAGGTGGATTAGTGGCATATATGGTATGTCTTCATTATAATTAGGGCCTATAGGGTTAGATTCATATTCCCTAATGAAATTGTCTTTAATTGGGAGATTGCCAAGTGGTAGCAAAAAAGGTTGGTCCATTCTTGTCTTAAGGTCCAATTGATCTCTAAGGGTTGCCTTATGTTCTTATTGCATAGAAGTCTTGTCTTGTGATCTTGGTTGAACTTAGCTTGATGTTTTGGAGGTCTTGGGGTAGTTTGGGCTACTTGCATAGCATGTTTCCAATGAGTATAGAACCCGTAAGATTATAACCTGATGGTTGAGGATGGTTGATCTATTTTCAAAACTACAACGGGTTAGTTGCTTCACTAAGGTTGATATTTGGTTTGAGGTTTTTCCTTAAGTGAGCATTATTAATATTGGTGGAGTTGTTTGGTTGATTTATACATTGACTATGCTTGTGGGTCCCTAGAATAGGATCCTAAAACCCTACGCTATATGTTGGAAGTGGCATCTATTAGTGAAGTATTAATTTATTTAGAGCTTTTGAATTATTTAGGGGTAGTGTTGTAAGCCTTGGATGATGAGGGATTGTTTGCTAATTATGATAAGTGTAAATGGAAGATAGTAGGAAGGTCGTTAGAACTCTTTAAGGATTATAGTTTAAGTGTGCTTTAGTGTTACCGATAAGGCTAGTGTTGTGGTTGGTTCTCAAAGTAATGTGTCTATGGGTAGCTTAGCTTATGTGGACAATGGTGGCAAGGAAGAGGCTAGTGGAGTCTATCGGTTGGTTAGCTTGGATGTTAGGTTAAGGGAAATTAAGAATGGGAGTATAGTGTTCTTGGTGGTTCCATATCTTCTTTGGGTGAGAAAGTCTAGTTTACGCAAGGCCTTGATCCTGCCTTATTAGAATTGGAAGTTTTGGGTAAGAAGATGATACAGTGGAGGTTGTCTCCCTAGAGGGAGATGGTGGTTATGGTACCAAGTGGGGTTAGGTGTAATTAAGGTTGACAATTGGGTTGAGGATAGTGAGTCCTTATAGAGTGTAGAAGGAAGTTGGTAAGGCTGCATAAGTTTGGGGTTTGCCTATAGATAGGGGTTTGGTTAGTCTGGTTCTTCATGCTTCTAGGTTGAGGGGATGTGTTGGTGACTCTAGCATTATAGAACTCTTTGAGGTGGTGGCTATTCGTGCAGGATAGGTTGACTTAGGAAGAGGTCCCGAAGGAGGTATTGAATGAAAGGGTTGAAGAAGTTGACTGATAATGGTGTGGTGTTCATCAAGGCCCTTTGGAAGAGTTGTCTATTCATATATGCTTCTCGAAGAGCCGGTGCGGGCATAAAGAAGCAATATCCGTATTACCTTCATTCTATTCAAGCTTATGATGACATGTTAAGTCTCTTTTCTATGATTCCAAGTCTTGTATTTCAGCCCCTATGTCATTGCATGCACTCATGTTTATGTAGACAACTTCATGACGATTTTGACACTTATGTTGAGGTTTTGGAAATGGTGTTTTAAAAGTGTATTGTTGCATTTTTTTTTTGGGTTGATCTCTTTGTTATTACTCTTCTCTTTTACATTTCTTAGATTCGGGGATGAATGTTCCCAAGGGAGATATATTGAAACGACCCCAAAAGTGCCCAAAAATATGCTTCGAAAGTGCTCGAAATCTTAATTTCCTTATATCTCAAAATTTGTGTGGTATTTCGCAAATCTGACTTTATATTCTTGTTTAGAGGGAAAATCTGACTTCATATTCTTGTTCAGAGGGAAAAATTAAGTAGGTAATGGGTCTATCCTGAATTTTAGAGTAACCGTATCAAAATTCAAAAATAACAAAAGTGTGATTTAGGAGGGTCACCTTTAAAGAGGCATATCTCATGGCATACAAAGAACTAGGTGGCCCACAACATACCAAAGTTAAATCTCTTTGAATTAGATTTCTGACACACTTAGATTCACCTTATTTCGAGTTTAAATGAAGAATTTATAAGGAAAAATGCAAATTCCAGTGAGTGATCCGCATCGCGGAATATTTTGGTCCTGTTTTTTTACTTCGGTCCAAGACATTCAATTATTTGGCCTAAGGGTTCCCATACTTGAAAATACCTATACTCATCCTTCTTTCACCCTCATACCATCATAAACATTCCCCAACACTCACTCAAATACTTAGACTAATATTTCTCTCAAGATTCAAGTCCCAAAACCTCTTCCGGATCTAAGGATTTCCTTCAAGCTTCAAGCCTCCATTTTCAAATTTCATCAAAAGTTTCCTCAAAGCTAATGTATATGGGTTTTAACCATTGGGTTCTTTCACCCATGGTTCCCTAACCTCCTTTTTACTCAATTTGCATGATCTAAAGTTGATTTTACAAATGGGTTTACTAGTATGAATTTGTCTATACACTATATGAATTTGTGATTGTATTGCTATGTTTTGACCTGTAAATCTTAGATCTATTGTAATATTTGAGGAGGAATTTTGATGTATACTGCTTGAGGGTGTTTCAAGGTGTTGATTGATAGTTTTACAATCGATTTTCTTGCATGATTTCACTCTTGAATTGCATAGTTTTACACTAGCATTACACACCCACCAAGTGTTTGATAAAATGCCTTTTAATGATTCTTTAGGTTTTGATGATCTCTTGGTTGATTTATGATCCATGTGACTCTATGATGATAATGAGCTTTCTAAAGATATATTTAACTCATGGAAATATTAATGATGTTGTAAAGCTAGGTTTAAGCCCTTTCTTAAAGATTTTACCTCTTTTGAGCCCTTTAATGTTGATATTGATGCAATGGTAATGTTTGATGATGAACTATTCTTATGTTTGAAGTTGGGCTTACCATTAGAGTTCAAGGATGTTTTAGAGCTACTCATGTCATGATTCTATGTTTCTCATAAGTTATTAAAGTATGATTATTATAAGTATTCAGTGGTATTAGACATAGCATCGATGGATGGATGGTTTGCTCTTTTTCCTTGAACTATGTGCCACTATAGGATTGTGTTATACCCTTGCAATACTAGTAGATCCACTTAGTACACTTTCTCTTAGGTTTCTTCCCAAATTTGGGTCGTGTTCCCGTAAGGTGAAGTTCTTAATGAAATCCTTTTCAAAATTGGGTCATGTTCCCGTAAGGAAGGTTACTTCTTACAAAATTGGGTCATGTTCCCGTAAGAAAGGTTACTTCTTACGAAATTAGGTCATGTTCCCATAAGTTTGAAGTATGGTTTACCTTACCAAGTAGACCACCTCTTTACTGGTTCGGGATAATCATCGAGATTCCAAGTTGTAGCTTGCTTGGTCTTATTCTATGTTGGTTGGAGTCTCTTCCCATACTTATGTACTATGTTCTATGCAATTGGAATGACTTACAAGCATGTTTTACTTCAAGCATTGATCATGCATGTCATATTGTTATTATGCGAATCCATTGCTTATAATTATGCATTTTGATTATGATGCAAGCAATATCCGTATTACCTTCATTCTATTCAAGCTTATGATGACATGTTAAGTCTCTTTTCTATGATTCCAAGTCTTGTATTTCAGCGCCTATGTCATTGCATGCACTCATGTACAAACATACTAATGCATACTCTATGCCTATATGATGTCACCATGTAGGAGCCGGTGCCCCTATTGATTCTCCTCCTCATGGCTAGACGGATTGTTCAAGTTAGCATTTGGTGAGTCCTCATGTCTGGGGATAATATCTATCCTCTCTCATGCTTATGTTTCAATTATATCTTGTATATTTGGATTACCTATTCTCATTACTATGAGGGTGAGTCCGGTTGCTTGTCTTGGCCCCCGCTAAGTATCTCTGTTTAGAGGTGTTATTGGACAAGTTGTGTGTTATGCTTGAGCTTGACTAATCTATTTGTTCCTTGACTTGGGCCCCGTTAAGTATATATGTTTAGAGGTGTTGTTGAACAAGTTGTGTATTATACTTGAGCTTGACTCATCTATGCTATTTAAGTATTACTTTCTCTTTCTCTCTCGCTCCCTTAGTCCCAATTCCCTCTTGTTTATGTTGTCTCTTATCATCATTTTTAAATACTTTCACGACCAAGGATGTGTAATGATATGCTATAAGACTTGTTTGGGGTTTTTTGGGTTCCCTACTCCCCGGTCACGTCTAGGCCGTAGGATTAGGTCATGACAAAGATAGTATTAGATCACTAGGTTGATAGATCCTAAGAGTCCAACACACCCATCGATTAGAGTGTTGTTCATGGTTGTGTTGTGCACCACAACTATGAGTAGGAGGCTATGAGATATTTGAGGAATAGTTTCCCTTCTTCATGTTCTAAGTTATGCTATAGAGTTGTACTAAATTTTTCCCCCTAATGATTGTTCCTTGCTATGCTAGATCATACCTAACAGTCGAGGGAGAAGGGTTCTAACTCCCAAAGAGCAACCTACCAATGGTGAACTCTGGGATGCTCTCGCTATGCTTGCCCAAGTAGTGGCCAACCAAGTCAACCAAGGGGCTCAAGCCCCTCACGCTACTAACCCGAGATCTAGGGTAAGGGATTTCATGAGGATGAATCCTTGTTCTATGGATCAAAGGTTGATGAAGATCCATAAGAGTTCATTGATGAGGTCTATAAGATTTTGTCTATCATGGGTGTTGGGCCGAATAAAAAGGCAGAGTTGGCAGCCAACCAACTCAAAAGGGTAGCCCAAATTTGGTATGATAAATGGAAGGGGGAGAAGGGAAATGGTAATATGGTACTTTGGGAGTAATTCAATTGGCTTTCCTTAATTGGTTCTTCCCTCTTGAGCTTAGGGAAGCTAAGTTGGTAGAGTTTATGAATTTTAAACAAGGTGTTATGAGTGTGAGGGAGTATGCCCTCAAGTTCCCCTAACTATCTAAACATGCTCCTCAATTGGTATCTGATGCAAGGACTAGGATGAATAAATTTGTGATGGGTGTCTTCGACTTGGTGAGTGAGGAATACCAGTCTACTATGTTGATTGGATACATGGATTTTTCCTACTTCATGACATATGCCGAGCAATTGGAAAGGGAAAAGTTGAGGAAGATGAGGAGTAGAGTGGCCAAGAGGGCCCGTTTTGATGGTAAGTTCCAAACTCCCAAGGGTGGCCCATTTTCTCCAGACCACAAGTTCAGAGGACAAGAATCGCCCAATGCTTCAAATGAGTGGTTTACCAATGATAGGGTTCCAAATCAAAGATTCCAAGGAGGTATCGAGGGGGTGACAAAGCCTAGATGTCGGGAGTGTGGGAAAGGCCATGGTGGCCCATGTTTGAAGAAGTCTAATGCTTGTTTTGATTGTGGTAGATTTGGTTACAAAGTTAGTGGATGTCCTCATGCTCAACCCTAGAGATGGTGGTCCTCAAGTAGCTCAAGGAGGGGATGAGGTACCCGATGTTGCCACCAGTAGGTTGAAGTTTCCTTTGACTTGGATGTGTATGCATTGATAGGCTCAGTATGTCACCATTTTTTTTATTGCTCCTATGGTTGCTAGTGGATTCCTTATGTGTCCCGAGTTGTTGTGTGGGATTATTGCTGTTTATTTAGTTTGTCACTCTACTATTGATAGGTAAGGCTTTTGGGGCTTGTTTCATAATCTTATTGCTTTAAGTCTTATCTTGTGGTTTGGTTGAATTAGGTGTTATGGTTTTTGATGTCATGCTTGAGGTGGATTAGTGGCATGTGTGGTATGTTTTCATTATTTATAGGGCCCGTAGGGTTAGATTCTAATTTCCTAATGAAACCGTCTTTGAGTGGGAGGTTTTCAAGTAGTAGCAAAAGAGGTAGGTTCATTCTTGTCTTAAGGTTCAAGTGATCTCTAAGGGTTGCCTCATGTTCTTATTGTATAAAAATCTTGTCTTGTGATCTTGGTTGAACTTAGCTTTATGTGTTGGAGGTCTTGGGGTAGTTTGGGCTACTTGCATAGCATGTTTCCAATGAGTGTAGAACCCGTAAGTTTGTAACACGATGGTTGAGGATGGTTGATCTATTTGGAAAACTACAACGGGTTAGTTGCTTCACTAAGGTTGAACATTGGTTTGAGTTTTCTCCCCAAGTGAGCATTATTAGTATTAGTGGAGTATTTTTGTTGATTTATGCATTGACTATATTTGTGGGTCCCTAGAATAGGGTCCTAAAACCCTACCTTGATATGTTTTAAGGGTGTCAAGTGGTGAAGAATTGATTTATTTAGAGCTTATGAATCATTTCGGGGTAGTGTTGCAGGTCTTGGATGATGAGGGGATTGTTTGCTAAACATGATAGGTGTGAATGGAAGATAACAAGAAGGTTGTTAGAACTCTTTAAGGATTATGGTTTAAGTGTGTTTTAGTTTTCTCGGTAAGGCTAGTGTTGTGGTTGGTACTCGAAGTAGGGTGTCTATGGGTAGCTTAGCTTATATGGATAATGGTGGCAAGGAGGAGGCTAGTGGGGTCTATCAGTTGGTTAGCTTGGAAGTTAGGTTAAGGGAAGTTGAGAATGGTAGTATAGTGTTCTTGGTGGTTCCAAATCTTCTTTGAGTGAGGAGGTCTAGGTTACGCAAGGCCTTGATCCCGCCTTATTAGAGTTGGATGTTTTGGGTAAGAAGATGATAGAGCGGAGGTTGTCTCCCAAGGAGGAGATGGTGGTTGTGGTACCAAGTGGGATTAGGTGTATTTAAGGTTGACAATTGAGTTGAGGATTGTGATTCCTTATAGAGTGTAGAGGGAAGTTGGTAAGGTTGCATAAGTTTGGGGTTTGCCTATGGATAGGGGTTTGGTTAGTCCGGTTCTTCATGCTTCTAGGTTGAGGGGATGTGTTGGTGACTTTAGTATTACATAACTCTTTGAGGTGGTAGCTGTTCGTGGAGGATAGGTTGACATAGGAAGAGGTCTCGGTGGAGGTATTGAGTGGAAGGGTTGAAGAAATTGATTGATAAGGGTGTGGTGTTTGTCAAGGCCCTTTAGAAGAGTTGTCCATTCGTATATGCTCCTCGGGGAGCCGGTGTGGGCATGGAGAAGCAATATCCGTATTACCTTCATTCTATTCAAGCTTATGATGACATCTCAAGTCCCTTTTCTATGATTGCAAGTCTTGTATTTCAGCCCCTATGCCATTGCATGCACTTATGTTTATGTTGACAAGTTCATGAAAATTTGGACACTTATGTTGAGGTTTTGGAAATGGTGTTGTAAAAGTGTATTGTTGCATTTTTTTGGGGGTTGATTTCTTTATGATTACTCTTCTCTTATACGTTGCACCTGTACCACTAGCACCAGTAGCTGCACCACTAGCACCGAGGCCAGTGAGGGATGTGGCAATCTTGAGAACCATGAATGTTATGAGCTGCTTTGTTAAATATGAGCCCGGTGGGCGGTCGGAACTGAAACAAAACATGGTCCAGCTACTACACTCTACTAGATAGTTTACCGGGCTACCACATGAAGATCCGCAAGTTCATCTTCAAAATTTCTTAGAGATTGTTGGTACCTTCATTCCTACGGAGGTGAACCGTGACTATGTGAGGATGACTTTGTTCCCCTTTTCATTGTTGGGGGAAGCCCAGAGGTGGTTCCAAATTGAGCCACTAAACTCCATCGCATCCTGGAATGATTTGGCTCGTAAGTTTCTCACGTGATTCTTCTCATCGGGCAAGACAACCAAACTCAGAAGTGAGATCCTGAGCTTCAAGTAGAGGTCTGGGGAGAATCTATGTCAAGTGTGGGACAGGGTTAAAACTCTTTTAATCAGTTGTCTACACCATTGCCAGGCTAACGAGGTACAGGTCCATACTTTTATTGAAGGATTGGAACCCAATACCAAGATTCTCCTTGATTCAGCTGCAGGAGAACAAGCATTGGAGAAGACATACGATGAATTGTATGCTCTTCTCAACAGAATTACTCAAGGAAACCCAGAATGGAATAGAGGATCTAGCCGACTGACAGTCCAAAAGTAGGCCAGTGTGTTAGAGATTGATGCATTAACAAGCCCGCAGGTTCAAATGGCAGCTATGCAAAACATGATGACCACAAACTTTAACAACTTGGCTTTGGGTCTGAAGCAGCAAGCACCGGTAGCGGTAGGTCAGCAACCATCCCCCATCAATATGGTATAATAGCAACAAACATATTGGTGTTATGTTTGTGAGGGAGGTGACCACACTGCTGAATCCTGTGAAGCGAATCAAAAAGCAGTGAACTTTATGGGCAATGCTAATCGAGGGGGCTATTAAGGATTCGAGAACACATATAATCCAAATTGGAGGAACCACCCAAATTTTTCATGGGGAGGAAACTAGTAGATTCATGGACCACCTCAGCAGAGACCACAAGGTGGTAATGCTTATCAAAATCAATTGGTACAGCAGCTTGCAAGATAGGCAAATCCAAACACTATGACTGATAGTGAGGCATTGAGGCAAATTCTGGTGAACCAGAACAGAAAGGTACAAGAGATTTTCGAAGGAATAAGCAGGATCTCTGGAATTTGAAAAAGCAATTAAGATAGTTGGCTAGCTCCATAAATTCTACGCCTCAAAGGGGTTTACCAGGTTACACTGATCTAACCCGAAGTAACTAAATGCAGCCAGCACCAAGAGTGGAAGGCCCTTAACTGAGTTGGTCCCTAAGAAAATGAATGGAGATGACTAGAATGCTGCACAGTATAATGAGGTTGGCAATCCCAGCCCAAGCACTGATGAGGCAACTCTGTTGGCAAAAGCTCCTCCTCCATTCCCACAGAAGGTAAAGAAGAAGAAAGAGGAGGACTGCTTCTAGAAGTTTATCGGGCTGCTAAAACAGGTACAAATTAACTTACCCTTGATTGTTATTTTGCAGGAAATCCCAAAGTACGCAAAGTATGTCAAGGACATTGTTGTAAACAAAACCCAATGGGCTGAATATGAGACTGTGGCACTTACAGCGGCGTGTAGCTCCAAAATTTTGAATAGATCACACTTGCCAGCTAAGTTAAAGGTTCCAGAATGCTTCAGTGTGCAAGTAACTATCGGGAGTTGTCTGAATGCGAGAGGCTTGTATGATCTGGAAGAAAGTATCAACCTCATGCCCAGCTCTTTGTTCCTAAAGTTGGGGCTTGGAAGGCTGAAGCCCACCACCATTGCGTTACAACTAGCAGATCAGTCCATTGCGAGACCAGATAGTGTTATTGAGGATGTCTTAGTCTAAGTAGGATCACTTATCTTCCCCGTGAACTTTGTCATCTTGGATTTTATGCCAGACCCTGAGGTCCCATTTATACTTGGGCGCTCATTCCTAGCTATAGGAGGGGTGTTAATTGATGTTGCAGCAGGGAGGCTCACTATGAGAGCCCATGATAAAGTTGAAGTATTCGAAGTATACAAAGCTATGAAGCTACCGGGTATGTATGAAGATCTAGTAGCTATCACAGTGATAGACACTGTAGTTACTGCAAGCCAAGTTGAAATCACAAACCCACTAGTCCGGGTGTTGCTAAATCATGGGCTAGTGGATAATGATGAGTCCCGAGAAATTTAGAGTGTATTAAATACTCATAATATGAGTATGCTAAAGAAGATGGCTGAAACATTAAACAGAGTGTTGGGACCACCACCCAAAGCCTCAATTGAAGAGGCTTTTCAATTGGAGTTGAAGTAGTTACCATCATATCTCAAGTATGAATTCCTTCGTGAAAATAATACATTACTTGTAATTTTGTCTGCATCATTGACTGCAGCCTAGGTAGAAGCTGTTGTGGGGGTCCCGAAGAAGAGGAAGAGAGCAATGGGCTGGTAGATATCGAAGATCCATGGCATTAACCCAGCCCTATGCATGTACAAAATCTTTATGGAGAAGGGTCACAAGCCAGTGGCCCAACCGCAGAGAAGGCTAAATCGAATCATGAAAGAAGTAGTGAAGAAACAAATTATCAAGTGGTTGGAAGCAGGGATCATCTTCCCCATCTCAGACAACAAATGGGTAAACCCTATACAATATGTCCCCAAGAAAGGTAGAATGGCAATCATCACCAATAAAAAGAATGAGTTGATCCCAATGAGAATAGTGCCGAGGTGGCGTATCTGTATGGATTACAGAATATTGAACGATGCCACAAGAAAAGAACACTACCCTGTGCTTTTCATTGATCAGATACTGGATAGACTGACTAAGCAAGAGTATTTTTACTTCCTGGATGGGTACTTGGGGTACAACCAGATAACCATTGCACCCGAGGACCAGGAAAAGATAACGTTCCATATAGAACATGTGTATTCAAATGCATGGCCTATGGTTTGTGCAATACGCCAGTCACTTTCAAAAGTTGCATGATGGCCATATTCCAAGACATGGTAGAGGACTTTGTGGAGGTATTCATGGATGACTTCTCTATCTTTCGTGAGTCCTTTAAGGGCTGCCTTCAGAATCTAGACAGAGTACTGGCGAGGTACGAGGAGACTAACCTCATTCTTAACTGGGAGAAATGTCACTTCCTAGTTAAGGAGGGGATAGTCCTAGGTCATAAAGTATCCAAGAAGGGGTTGGAGTTAGACAGACCAAAAATTGAAGTGATTGATAAGTTGACCATGCCAGTTTCAGTCAAAGGAGTTTGGAGCTTTCTTAGACATGCGGGGTTCTATTGCAGTTTCATTAAGGACTTCTCAAAGATTGCAAAGTCGCTTTGAACCCTGCTGGAGAAAGAGGTACCATTTAAGTGTGATGATTCTTGTTTGCAGGCATTTAAATTGTTGAAAAAAAGTTAGTAGAGGCTCCTATCTTGGTCACACCTGACTAGGGAGTCCCCTTTAAGTTAATGTGTGACACCAGTGATATAGCGGTTAGTGCGGTACTTTGGCAGTGCAGAGATAGAGTTTTCCACTCTATATACTATGCCAACAAGACTTTGGATGCATCATAGAGTAATTATATAGTTACTGAGAAATATATGCTAGCACTATGCATTTGACAAGTTCAGAGCTTATCTGGTAGGAACCAAAGTTGTGGTTTTCATAAACTACGCGCCCGTGAAATACTTGTTCAACAAAAAGGATACAAAGCTGCGATTGATCAAATGGATCTTATTGCTCCTAGAGTTCAATATTGAGATCAAGGATTATTAGGGGAGTGAGTACCAAGTTTTTGATCACTTGTCCTGTCTAGAAACTGACGCTCACATAGGTGAGCAATTGCAGATCAAAGAAGAATTCTCTGATGAGCAGTTACTCGCAATTGAGGTGGAACAACTACCATGGTACGCTGATATAGTAAACTACTTGGTGAGCAGTATATTCCCTCCTGATGCTACATACCAGCAAAAAAAAAGGTTGGCTCATGATACAAAGGCATATATCTGGGATGAGTCATACCTTTTCAAAGAAGGGGCTAACTGCATAGTGAGGAGATGTATTCCGGAGGCAGAAATGAAGAATATTCTAGAGAGATGTCATGCTTCTCCATATGGGGGTCATCATGGTGGTGACAGGACAACACATAAAGTATTGCAATCAAGGTTCTTCTGGCTGACGCTTTTCAAAGATGTTATTCAGTTCTCTAGGGCCTATGATGCTTGCCGGTAGATTGGTACCATATCTCGAAGGCATAAGATGCCCCTAAACAATATTCTAGAGGTAGAGATCTTTGATGTTTGGGGTATAGACTTCATAGGGCCATTCCCGCCATCATTCAAATGTCACTATATCCTAGTAGTTGTTGACTATATTTTGAATTGGGTAAAAGCAGCAACCCTCCCAACCAAGATGCTAAGGTGATGAGCAAGTTCCTAAAAAAGAACATCTCCACTCGGTTTGGTACTCCAAGAGCCATTATCAGTGATGGAGGTACCCATCTTCTCAAACAAACCATGAAGAATCTTCTAGCAAAATATGGAATCAGGCATAAAGTGGCTATAATGTACCACCTGAAAATGAGTGCACAGATGGAGGTGTCAAATCAAGAGGTCAAGCAGATATTGCAAAAGACAGTAAACACCACCTGGAAAGATTAGGCGATTAAGCTTGATGAAGCTTTGTGGGCGTACCGTACTGTGTATAAGACTCCAATAGGCATGTCCACTTACCAGCTGGTGTATGGAAAGGCTTGTCATTTGCCTGTCGAGCTCAAGCACCAGGCATACTGGATAATAAAGAAGCTGAATCTTGACCTGGAGCTCGCCGGCATAAAGATATTAGAGCAATTGGAGAAGTTGGACGAGTTCTGGCTCCAGGCTTATGAAAATGCCAAGCTCTACAAGGAGCGAACCAAGAAATGGCACAACTGGCACATAATCAAGTGGATCTTTGAGTAGGGACAATAGGTATTGCTCTTTAACTCTCGCCTGAAATTATTTTCATTGAAGTTGTGATCTAAATAGAGTGGACCGTACGTGGTGGTAGCAATCACACCTCATGGAGCTATGGAGTTGAAAGATGTGACCATGAACCAAACTTTTCTGGTGAATAGTCAATGTGTCAAATACTACTACAGGACATAAATGAAGTTCAAGAGGCCATTGAGTTGGACAATGATGAATGAGTTCATGGTGTGTCATGCCGCGATGATAAATCAGGCACTGCACAGGAGGCAACTCATGGTGAGGTAACAGTAGTTGAGTTTTTTTCTTTATTTTATTTTAATTAAAAAAATAAAAAATTAGATCTCATACTGGAAATGTTTAAAATTTGATAAGTACAGGTCTGCGTCGCCTCCACGTCGCGGACCTTATGCATTTTTATGAAAAATTTTTCATCCTCAGTTCCCAATGATCCGTTGGGTATTTATGATATGTTTTGGTCTAATCTATTTGTTTTAGTGTTTTGAAGCATATTTAGGTGTTCGGGGGATTTTACGGGTCCCAGAGCAAAAAAATTTTTTGGAGCTTCAGACAGTAAGCATTCGCGATGGTACCATGACACGAATGCACTGCGGATACATACTATCCCAGTCATCAGGAAGCAAAATATTTTTAAGCATAAATTTGCGTTCTCTCCATTTTGCGTAGGGAACACGGAGAAGTGTTACAACTATCGTGTTCTGATGTGGCCCCACCCCCTTTGAATACCCCCAAATGTTATTTTCTCTTATTTTGATGTAACCTCCTGACCCCAAAGCCCTTTTTCACCATTTTCCTCTTCTTCTTCTTCCCACTTTCACCCTAAATTCAAAGTACTCTGCATCGCACATCAAGTTTGTCGAGTTTTCCTTTGCACAAAGTCTCTACTTCGCACAAGGTATGTTCTCTCCACTTTAATTTTTCTTGATTCCAATGCTTCAAGGTATGACATCTTTCATGGTTTTAGTAAAATTTCAAGTGGCTCAAGTTGTTTCTTGATTATTTTTTGTTAATACTTGGTGGAGGTGACTAAGTTCAATTTATTTTGTTCATATGAGTTTGTATTTTGTTTGATTTTTGAGGGTTAAATCCCTAGGTTTAAATTGTACATGAGTTGGGCTAAAATTTGGGGTGTTTGTGTATTTTTTGCCTTACAGTAGGCCTGATGTGATTTCCCTATGTTGCATTGTGCAAAAGTTGAATTGTGGGGTTGAATGCAATGGTTTGAGAGGGCGAAATGGCTTAAATTGTCCTTTGGACTTATGGTGTGAACAAGCAAATGTTAAAATGGCTAGTTGAAGGTGTTGGGGATGAATTGTGATGCTTTGAAACAGGGGGTTTGTGTTGGATTAAGCAATGGTAGCCCATATGACTTGGGGAAGTCTGAGTACCCTTGCCATACGGGCTTGAATCTAAGTGTAGGGTTGTGGAAATTGTTGC
Organism: Solanum virginianum; assembly: GCA_000787875.1. Taxonomy (NCBI): domain Eukaryota; kingdom Viridiplantae; phylum Streptophyta; class Magnoliopsida; order Solanales; family Solanaceae; genus Solanum; species Solanum virginianum. The sequence continues at coordinate 24,159 of DF358032.1, forward strand.
TTTAGTATTGATTGTGGACCTGTTTATACTACAAGTATCTCCCAACCAAGATGCTAAGGTGATGAGCAAGTTCCTAAAAAAGAACATCTCCACTCGGTTTGGTACTCCAAGAGCCATTATCAGTGATGGAGGTACCCATGTGCCCCGCGACACAAGAAGAGGCCAAGAGGTCCCGCTTGGGGCTAAGGTATTGAACAAGGAAGGGAAGAGGTGGTATTAGTCTCATGATGAGATAAAATACTACCCCAATGTCCCTATTGATGATGACTAATTAAGGGACGAGTATCCCCATATCTTGACTAGGTGGATGGAACTATGGTTAGGCTTCCTGTTTCAAGAACCCCAGCCTTGTAATCTAAGCTTGGTATGGGAATTTTATGCCAACATGAGCAAGGATTCGCGGTCTCAGTCCATGATCATCTATTGATTGGAGCTAAACTTCTCTCATCTTGCTATTAACAGGGTCCTTGGCACCCCTGAAGAGGTCGTCACAGGTGTTTTCAATGAGCTATGCTTTGCCACCATACCGGGAAATCAGACATACACTTGCCGGGCTGACCTCCACAGCTAAGTGGGTCTAACATACAGAGAGGGGCTATGTTCTTTCCTTCCCATTTGTGCACATGACGAAGGAGGCCAGGGTCTGGGTTAAGCTAGTGATTCACTCATTCTTCCCGGGATAGCATTTCACTAACGTGTCGAGGGATTGAGTATGTCTCACATATGCACTCATGACAGGGATGGCATTGGACTATGGCGCTAATTTTAGGCTATCTATGAGGAAGGCAAAGACCGACAAGGGCTGCAGGTATGCATTCGGGGGTCTCATTACTCAATTATGTCATATGACAGGTGTGCCAGAAGAAGAGGCCGACTACTGCCCTGTTATTCAGGACCCCTTATGTGGCCACTCATATCAAGGGGTCTGATGTGTCTTTGGGCTCGATGCTTACCACTACTAAGAGAGCCTACCAGGATGAGTTGATTATGGCTCGCATGTACAGGCTCGAGATGCTAAGGCACCAGACTGGCTGCCACCCCTCTACACGTCAAAAGCTTCAAGATGCTGAGGTTTAATACCAGCTCAATGCCTAAGCCAAAGTAGTGTTAGGTATTGGGTCGAGGTTAATCAAACCAGTAGAGCATGATGTGGGGAGGTGTATGATAAGTCCAAATCCAACGATGAGGAGATAGTTGACGAGCCATCGGTCTATATGGGGTGTAAGCCTATTCTGCCAGGTTCTGAGGAGTAAGTACCATGATTCTGGCCTCACAGGTTTTGTATGGTTAGCACTGAGGGCAGTGTTAAGTTTAACTGTGGGGTAGGGATTAATCTGTGACTATCCTTCATTTCATAACTCTTGGCATGTATTAAGACTATTTCTATTTTCTAGCTTTGTGATGTTTAGTATTTATGTTTGGACATCTTTTATTTTATTTTGAGTCTGTAATTAGTAACTATTAACTATGTTATGCATGGATATGTGAATGTTTATATGCTATTGTTGCAATGATTTGGTAGTAGTTGCTTATAAATGTCAAATAGTAGTAGTAGTCATAGTCAAGTGATGGGGGCCCTATGATGGATAGATGATGACCGTCTTAAGGGCATTCATTGAATCTGCATTTAGAGTGTGGTAGTTGTACAAATAAGCATCAAGCATAAACAATTGAACCTAGTTTAGAAGTAGATGCTTGATCCTTGTAAGTCACAATTGTATATGTGCTTAATTAATTGAATCCATGTGAATATCACAACAAAACTCTAGTGATAACCTTGTGATGAAAGTGTGCCAAGAGTAAGTGAGCAAATTGTGAGTCTCTGTTGCGATAGGTTCTAGAACTTGACCAGTATATAGATTGGACGTAGAAGGAGTTAGAATTAGAGAAGAGGATCTAGGCTTTTCTTAGGTAACCTAATAGTGTGACAATCTATATCCTCCTAATGAAAATATGTGTAGTTAGCTCTTTCGAGCCTCAGCCTATTCTTTGATTAGCCATCATTCAAGCTGATTCCATTTCTTTTGTCAAGTACCCATGCTTGATTCTAATTCCTTAGAATTTTAGCATGATGACTTGGGGGGAAGAGGGGGAGAAAACTTGAATGGACACCCGAAGGCTGAGCAATATTAGAGTGTTAATTGAAAAACTTGATAAACAAAAGAAAGAAAAAAAGAAAAAAAAAGAAAAAAAGTGGGAGGGGGGGTTAATGTCGACCATTCGTGCTGATCTGCAAAATCTCTGCATCGCGGATCCATCGTGAATGTACACTATTTTGGGTCTAAAAATAAAAAGTTTGCATCTTAATCATCTAGTGCTTATCCGTGATGCCTCCACGTCGGAGATCCATCGCGGATGGACACTTGTTTGTGAAAACAAAATTTAGTGTGTCCTTTTATGGGTAGTTCATGATTGTGTTGTGAGTATTATTTACATAAAGTAGAGGACCTGAAGTGTTATTTAGTGAAGTGGTAACAAAGGGTGTTAAGTTTAGGAGGAATGAAAGTGATGATATGAATGAAGTGGGCTGTAAGCTATAAGCGCTGGGGAATTTAGCTTTGACAACCATATCCATAAAAGTATTCCACTAGCCCACAGCCTATACTACAACCAAATAAAGGCCTACATAATTCTCTAAGGAAAATCCCAACGAGGTCTAAGTTCCACATTATAGGCAAGACTTGGAATCTAAAAGCAACATGAGACATCTTTTCGGAGAGTGACAGTTATTTGTGTACCCATTTTTTATCTTCTGTTTAGGTTCTTTATGGTGTGCATGGGTAATTCTTCTTGGTGAAGGCACATGATCATCTAAGGTCAGTAACTGGACAAACTGTTGAACATTCTGCATGAGTCAGCATATATACATGAGTGGTGGGAGCGAGTGGATTCTGCCAAGGGCACTAAAGATTGTTCACCATGGTTCAAAGAGTTTGGTTGCATGATTTTTATTTTACATATTATCGTAGGGAGTCTCATGCATGTGTCTTGATTTACCCAAGGACAGACAAAGTTCTAAGTGTGGGGTGGTGATGTTACGCGTATTTATACACCTAATTAGCTAAAAATACCCATAAATAGAGATGATTTAGAGGGTAAATTCATAGAGTTTAGGTGTTTTAGTTTATTTTTCTCTTATTTTGCTAACACAGGGCCAAGTGCGCCGATTGGTTGTGTTTATACAGGATTTTACTTTAATTAGGAAAATCCAGAGTTAAACTCGAATTTGAAGGAAGAACACAGCCCAAAATTTGAGAGAGAAAAGTCAGTACAAGCAGCAAGAAGACCAAAGTCGATGTAGCAGGCTTGGGACAAGGTTGTGGAAGCTGAAAATGCAGAAAAAGGTGCGAAGCTGAAAAATGTGCAAGGTCTACATAGCGAACCTTTGTAGAAGATGTGAAAAAGTGCCTAGTCAGCAAATTAAGCGAAAACTTAGTAAACATAAGGGGTTCGTGTCGCGGACTTAAGGACAAGATGTGGAAAATCTGAGTTACGGGAATTTTAATATTATTCTATCATAGACTTTAGGTTTAAATTTCTATTTTGACACAAGAAACTCAGTAGAGACGACGGAGAATCTTTCTCTCAGCATATTTTGGTTAGTTTAATCTTTATGTTGTAGGTTTTAATATTTTTCATATCATTTATGGTGTATTTCATGACTATGAGTGGCTAAGTCTCCATATTCTGGGGTTGTAGCCATAGACAATGTGTAGTTCTTAACTTTAAACATTTTTGAATAGGTTCTTTTGATTATTCCTATTCTTTTTTTATCTATACTTCTGAGTCTGGCCAACTAGGGAGTACATTTGTTGTTCACTCTAGATTCTAGAGATCTTAGAGTGGATAGAATGCAATAGTACAGAGAGCTTGTTCGACTAGCAAACTAGGTTGATTCGTGTAAGGAATACATGTGACAACTACCCTTACACCTCGCTTGGTTCATAATATGGAAAGATAAATTTAATGCATTTTATTGGTCTGTCTATCCCCGCTCAACGATGTAGTTAGGTAGTTAAATAATGGAGGCCGGCAGTAGTGTGTAACCCTATTCAGGTAATTTAAATCCTGTGAATCAGTAATTAGGAACCCAGACATAGATAAACATTATTACGACTAAACAGAGTCGTAAAAGCTACAACCCTGAATTGTTCGTTGATTGATATCGTATTAGTAAATTTCAGATTAGTTTAGAAGAAATTCATTCTTTACAATTATTACACTTGTTTCCACAAATCTTTTTACCAAAAGCACCGTAAACGTGATAACTAAGATTGGTTGCTAATTTAATTCAAATTCTTTGGGTTTGACAACCCGGCTCTTTAATTAGGGTCACTATATTACTTTTGAGACCATGTTCACTTGCGTGTGCTTGGGAAGCAACTGAGAACAATCTCCTGTTTTAGGTAGCCTTACATACCTGGTATGAAGAACTGTTAATCTTCTCCAAGAATTTGAACCCGAATCTTGATATCCCCAACTTTTTCTTCTTTCTCCCTCGGTAAACTCTCGCTTAGGAACTAGGAAAAGAATCATTTTTAAAACCCTTAATTGATTTAAAATGACTCCTAATACCCATTTATTAGAGTTAGAAGAATAGGTTTGGAATACCAAAAATATCCTTCCTGAAATTAAAAGACAAAAAAATTCATTCTCAATAACACGTCCGTATCGCGCTAAGGGTGCGGACCCGTGTTTTTTCCCAAATTTATGAAATTTCAAGTTTCTGTCAAAAAATTAAAGAAAATCACAAGTGTTGATCTGCACCCAAGGCATATTGTGGCACTGGCGCGCATCAACACTGTCTCGAGAAAAATTTAAAAAAATATTTTTCGACCTGGTTGCTCTAAAATCGAGTTAAGACTATTTTTCCACTCGATTTTTTGCACTGATCGTAAATCCGGTCTCAAATTTTTCATTGGAGCTTGGAAAGATGCATTGCACGCATAATGTCTTTCTAGGGGCATCTTGGTACTTTCACAGGGTGTTACAACGTACCTGTGTATTTCTTTTAAAAAATTTTCAAATTGATTTTCTAATCACGTTGAAAATATTGATATCACCACCAAGAGTAAGTCCGTGACAAGTATGCTTTGCGGGCCTGTCGCACTCTTATTCTGATATTATATTTCGCATTGAAAAATTACCTTTTGATCCGATTGCTCTAAAAATCAATCAAGATCATTTTCTCACACAATATTTCATGTTGATCACATTTTTTGCCTCAAATTTTTCATCGGAGTTTGAAAAGATGCCTTATGTGAGTGTCTCTCATCTGGGGGTATTTTTGATAATTTTACCAGGTGTTACAGATAAGACACTGACATGATTCTAAAAAAGAGGTTGAGCATAAAACTTTTATCATGGGTGTTTTCTTTTGGGTGTATTTGATATGAAGAACAATATTTTTAGGAAAATGTTTTATAAAAGTTAAGTCATTTCCTGGCAACCAAACACCACTGAAAAATATGTTTCATTAAAGTGAGAGAAAGTAGCTTTTAATGCTTATGTATGTCTCTGATCGTTCATTAGAACTAGTTTCAAAATTTTGTGTTAAAAGGTAGCTTTCCATTCTTATGGAAAATGATCGTGGAAATATATTTTCAGGAAATATTTTCCTTCATACTAGAGACACCTATTACTCATAATTTAATCAGTAAAATGGTCTTGAAGTTGGAAGTATTTGTTGATTATATAGGCTTAATATATAATAATCACTAAAACTTCAAAGTGGGTTTTCAGGAATTTTAGATGTGTTATCATATGAGGGGACTTACGACCCATGGATCAACTTATAGCCCGTAATCAGTATCTCGTAGGTGGAATCCGACAGTTTTAATAAGGTGCAAGTTTATCATTTTCATCCTTTTTATTCCTAAACTACATCATTTTATAGATGGAAAAGGGGCCCTAAATCAATCTTTAAGCCCTAAGAAGACCCCATTCTCTTCATTCTTTTAACTCTAAAATTCTCTAAGACAAAAAGGACTCTCAAGAACAAGGCTAGGATTTCCAAGGTTTCTTCCTAAGGCTTTAATTTCGCTTTTCACTAGTTCTCCAAGGTATGTGTGTTGATTTATGGGTATCCTTCTACCCATAAAGTTCCTTATCAAGTATTTTAACTTTTCTTTAAGTTCCTCAAGTTAATATGTATGCTTATGATGATTTCATGATGTTTATGTTATTAAATAATACTTATGAAGTTTAACAACTATTTTGCTACATATATATACATATTTGACTAATGATGTGAAACACCTTGAAAATATGCCTCGAAAATGCCCATAATCATTATTTTCATATATCACAAAATCTGTGCGTGATATCGAACATCCGACTTCATATTCTTGATCTGGGGGCAAAATTGATTGGGAAATGGGTATAACCCCGATTTCAGAAGGCTCGTAGTGAAAAATAATTTTCGCCAACTTTTCATAAAACAGTGAGCATTCGCATTGGCTCTGCGCCGCTGACCTACCATGAAGCATATTATCACTTCCTTAATTGTCTATTTTGACCTAAGTCATTAGGGTCGTGGTTCCATGCCCTTTGATACATTAAATATCCTATACTTATCCATTTTTCAACTTTATATCACTTAAGACCCTCTCAAAACCCTCTCTAACACTTAACCAAATATTTCATCCAATTTCAAGTGTCCCAAGCTTAATTTTAAATCTCAAGAACTCCATCAAGCTTTAGGTCTCCTTCAAGTCTACATCAAGGAAACCCGAGTTTGAGGTATGTTAGTTTCATCCATTGGGTTCTTTAACCCATGGAGCCTAATCTTCCTATCTTATGAAATTGCATAATTTCAAGTTGTATTATCTATGAGTATCTTTTATTATGGATTATAAGTATGAAATATGTTAGGGTTTTATGAAATGTTGATTAAATATGCATGTCTATCTATCTCAAGCTTATACTATAAGTTGGTTTTATCTATTGAGACTATGTATGTTTTGAGCTATGAAACTATGATCTATTATGAGATTTGATGATGGATTATAAGGTATTTTACACGAGGGTTTTACTATATGTTGGTGGATCGATTTACATTAAGTTTTCTCATATTATTTCACTCTTGAATTGCATGATTCTGAACTAGCATGCACACCCACCAAGTGTTTGATAAAATATCTTTTCAAGGATTCTTAGAGTTATTGATGATCTATTATATTATGAGTCAAGTGACTTTATGATAATTTTGGGCTTTCAAAAGATGTATTGGATTCATGAAAATATCTATGATGTTGTAATATTGGATTAAGCCCTTTTTCAAAAATTTTACCTCTTGTGAGCCTTTGATGTTAATGCAAGGGTAATATTTGATGATGACTTATTCTTATGTTTTAAAGTTAGGCTCACCATTAGAGGTCAAAGATGTTTTATAGCTACTTGTGTTATGATTCTATGTTAATTACAAGTTACTAAAGATATGATTATTTCAATTATTCCATGGGATTAGGATTAGCATCGATGGATAGAGGGTTTACTCTCTTTCCTTAAACTATGTGCAAACATAGGAGTATACTTTACCCTTACTTTACTAGTGTATCCATTTAGTGCACTCTCTCTTGGAACTCTTCCCGAAATGGGTCATGTTCCTCTAAGGCAAAGTTTCCCCTAAAATCCTTTCCGTAGTGGGTTATGTTCCCCCTAAGGAGGGTTACTTCATACGAAATTGGTTCATGTTCCCATAAGTTTGAAGTATGGTTTACCTTAGCAAGTAGACCACCTTTTTATCGATGAGGGGTAGTCATCGAGATTCTATGTTGTAGCTCATTTGGTCTTATTCTTTGTTGGTTGAGGTCTCTTCCCATATATGTATCATAATCTATGTAAGTTGAATGAGTTATAAACATGGAGTTATAAACATGTTTTACTTCAAGCATGTATCATACATGCCATATTGAGATTATGCTTACCTATTGCCTATTACTATGCATTTTGACTATATTGGCTTATGTCTTATTGCATTGCATCCTACATACTTAGTACATTCAAATGTAATAATGCATAATTTATGCCTACATGATATCACTATGTAGGGACCTGAGCTCCTCTTAATCATCCTCCACGTGACTAGTGAGATTACTTAAAGACAATCTTGATGAGTCCTCAAGTTCGAGGACACTATCTACTTTCTCTTGTCAATTCTAAGACTTTTCTATGTTTAACATTTGACATTATGAGGGTGAGTCAGGAAAGTGTCTTGGCCCCCGCTCCAATTCTATGTTAAAGGATGGATAATATGTTGTATTTATGGTTATGAGTTTGACTCTCCTTATGGCTTCTATGTTTATGAAAAGATTCCCTTAGTCCCGATTCCCATTTTATATATCTTTGTTGTTGTTTACTTTGCTTCCGCGACCAAGGATGTGTGATTGATATGCTAAGAGGCTTGTTTGGGACCCTTCGGATTCCCATTTGCCATATCATGTCTATGCCTAGGCTTGGGTCGTGACAAACATCCCAGTCTATGATGAGATGGAAAAGGCACTTGGGGCACATAGAGCTTGTTTAAGACCCTTTGGGTTCCCATTTACCGTGTTACGTCTAGGCCCTAGGCTTCGATCATGACATGATGATGATCCCATGATGAGTTTCGATGTGATAAAGGTTGGGCATTTTTTATCTTTCTTTTTAAGAAAAATTTTCTTCTGACTTATATGATTTATAATTGTAATATGATAAACCTTAACCCACCTACTTTTCAAGTAAAGCTTTCTATGATTTATGATGATGATTAGGGTATCAATGAAAAGTTTCAAGGTTAAGTTTATCAAAGATATATGTATGATAATATATGCCCTAAAAGATATTTAAGAAAGATTTCTAAGTTTTGAGATACTCTTATTGATTATTGCTTATGATTCTAAGAATATTTTTTAAAGATTCTAAGGGATGACCTCGAACTGAGAGTATTAGAGATTGGGACTCATTTTGTTAGTTGAGGAATGATGCCTTGAAACTAAATCTCAATATCCCTAACTATGTGCCATAATTAGAGCCTTTGTAGGCTAGGCTACTGTATCCATGTAGGCTTAAATGTTATGAAAGATGCAAGTGCAAAGTTACTAAGTTTTAGATATCTACCTTGGAAAGTAGATTTCATTTTTCCCAATGGAAAGAGTGCATTAGTTTTTTCCTAATAGAAACAGTTTATTGGATTCCATATAGTAGCTCACATGATCTTATTGTCAGTTATGGTCTGTTCCAACAAGTTTTATGATCTTATGTTGTGTTTTCATTATATGTGCTTCCTTATGCATTATATCATATTGATATTGAGTCATATTTCTTATGCATTCTTAATCTTATTTTATGTATCTTTTATCTTATAACTCTGAAATCAACTCATCAACTCATAACTTAGCTCAATGAATATGCAAGTTAAAAGTTTAGAATCATGCTTTGAAAATAGACTCATTTTTATGCAACTCAGTCTAAAACATCATATGCTCAATCAGGGGTTGCTTAGTAGTTTCTCTTAACTAACATTCAATCCTACCACCTTAAGTTTGATGATACACAATGAAGGCGGTGTCATTGTCACGCCCGTCCTAAACTTCCCAAGGTAAAGGATGACCAAACTCTTTGGGATCCAAAATAAATGTCCATATTTTGGGACATGAGTCGCCTGAATTAATGGTGAAACTATCCTATGCTAGCAACGTACTTTATAGGTTAGAGTAGTTACCTACTCGCTCCCATATTGATGTTCAATATTCCTCCCAAGACTAAAATATACTCGTGCCAATCAACTCAACTCAATAGCTTAACCAATTCGAATCATCAATCATACGTGAAATTAACGCTCTGACTCAACTTAAATGGTCATTTTTAGACTTCAGTTAATCGTGCTCATCACAATAATACAAGTAAGCTCATGACGTGTGCACATATATAGAAAACATGCTCCTCTTTCTTAATCACACTTAATTTACTCAACTCAGATAATCAAGTCATGTTCTCAATTTGATCAATGCATAAAAGTTATATGAAATGATGTAATTCAAAGTTCTTGGTACTTAATGCAAATTTATTACTCCAATTTCATATGACCAGTATGTAACCATTGACTTATTCTTAAATATACATAAAGACTCAAAATAATTGCAAGTAATTCTAAGATTAGGATCATGAGACTTTCCATACTCAATTCTTATGCATGAACTCAACTCAAGTAGATGAAAAGGCTTGTGGATGGACTCAGTTCTATGCTTTAGGAAGCTTTACATACTTGGAATTATGAAGAACAATCAACTCTCTGATGATCCTCAAGCTTGAACTCAAAACCCTTGCTTTTCTCCCTTCTTCGATGCTCTCAAGGTTTCTAAGTGTATAATGAGGGTTAATACACCTATGGTATTGATAAAGGACCTAAAACAAGTCCAAAACATTGTGTACACTATCTACTTTCTAAGTGTATAATGAGGGTTAATACACCTATGGTATTGATAAAGGACCTAAAACAAGTCCAAAACATTGTGTGTTTTAATTAAAAATAATAGGAAAGTATGTAAATACCCCTCTTAAAAATTGCCGAGTGAAACCAAAAAATCCCGTCTACCGGCCATGGATCTATTTACGGATCGTAAGTGGCCTTTTATAGATGAAGGTGACCAAATATTGAGTGAATTGAAATTGAACCAGGGATCTATGAACCACTTCCTACAGCCTATAAAATATTGAACCACGGGTCATTGAGTAAGTCGTCGTTCAAGGTTCAGAAATCTTAGTTTCTGGACCTTAAGTCTATGAAACCTGTTTCACGGGTTGTAATTGTGATGACAGGTAATTTGGTATCTTGTCGTTCAAATACCTAGAAAAGTTGATTTTGAATCATCAAGCCATGAAACTTATTCCACAGGTCATGTAATGATGTATGGTCCATATAATGACTCGTATAGGGGCCTCAGACTTATAAAAATTTCACCAAGTCACAGGGAAAATGACGAGGCCTTATCTAAGGGCTGTAGATCACTCTACAGGCTATAGATGATCGTTCGTGGTTTCTTTTAGTGACTTTTCTGATTCATTTTTCTCAGTTTTCTCTGAGCATCTTCTCAGACTAGGTAGATGAATTAGGGGGTGTTACATTTGTGTACCTTTGACAAAAAAATTCATATCCTAAGGTAAGAGCATCGAAATTATGAGATCTTTATTTCATTGGAAAGATAATGTTAGAAATACTATATATATAACACCACAAAAATATTCTTGATTTTGAAAAACAATATATACTTTTCTAAAAATATCTTATATGTATTTTTAAAAAGTATAAAAAATGTCATTTTATATTTCAACATTGAGAATCCGAAAAGTGCACAATATGTGGATGGGGACGTGTTTTTAGTATTCGCCAAAATTAGAAACAAAGAAGATAAAATAGAAAGGACCCAACAAAAATCAACCAATCACAAAATTCTCAACTATATCCACGCAACTTCCCCATTCCTCATTTCCTTCGTTACCTAATCACTCTCAGGAATTATCCACACAGTTATACAAGAGAAAAACTAGGTAAACAATAGAGAATAAAAATTTCATTTTCTTAAAGTTTTCATAGTCATCATAATTTATTTTTTTTGTGTCTTTTTATTTCTTTTGCAGGTAACATGAAAGCAATTACATCATATCAAAAGTTAAAAATAAAAACAACATCAAAAGTAAGAAAAATACGCACAAAATATTTGTATTGATAGTCTTTGGATGATAGAAAATGCAACTTTCGCAATTGAATTTTTTCAAATATCAATAAGAAAATTGTGTACTTCCTCAACCCAATTTTTTGATCATGTATGTCACATTTAATTTTAGTGCTTCTTTTATTTATATTGTTGATTAAATCGACTCAAATCTCGTATAAATCTTTGGTTGAACGAAAAAGGGTTTGCAACTTGTGGTGCCTATCTCCTTCATTATTATTGGTGAAACTCTCAACTATGTCTCTTATTTGTATTTTTGTGTGTTTTGCTTTAGCCATGAGTAGCTAAGCACCCAGAACTTGAAGTTTTGGGAACCATGGGTAGTTGACTTGAAATGACCTAGGCTTTTTGCATATTTATGATTAGGGTTTTGCATGTATTATTTATTTCCCTTCACAAATAGGAATAAGGAAGTAAATGACAAGATTCGATTGATGTTTTCTCCTTTAATTCACTAAACCTAACCAAGGGGAGGTTGACTGGGACAATAGGCAATGGTTAGTTGGCAAGCCATGGTAGCCGACCAAGCGCTATGGTGAAATTCGACCTTCACCTTCACAAGAGGGCTGGAAGAACCTAAGTTACCATCCTGCATGAAATTAACTAATAATAGTTATGTTATCTAGGGTAATTGAGTCAACGAACCATGGGGAACACAATTCCCAAGTTGTTCCCACAATTGAGCATTTTCCTGTAATCTAGTTAGCATTTATTTATGTTATTTTTGAATCACAAAAAAAACCTTCTAGAGATTGTAGTTATAGATACTAGGAATGATTAGTAGTGAAATCCTATAGTCAATCCCTGTATTCCCTGTAGATTCAATCCTAACTTTGTTAGGTTAATTACTGATAGTGACCGCTTTCTTATTAGAGTGTGACCATCATCGTAAAATTATGGCATCATTGCCGGGGAATACAGCTAGGTTTGATTTGATTTCACTATTAGTTAATTCTAGTGTTAATTTCTAGAGTCTCTTGTATTTTACTTTTTCTGTTTGTTTTTGTTAGTAATTCTAGGAATAGGTTGGCTGGCACTATGGCTAAGTAGAAGCTTTGTTGCAACCAATTTGTTGCAAGCTTTACAAAGGCATGCCTTATTTTATGGGAAAAAGTCCGTGGATTCCTAAATTTACCTACAGAATTTTAATCAAATATTGAGAGTGGTCCTTGAGACAAGACATCCTGTTTGGGAGGCTATGGCTCTCCAAGTTTTCCTCATGACTCTCCAGAATAAAGCTGCAGAATGGTGGTCAATCCTCCTACCTGATGTTTGCTCAAACTGAGGAGAGGTACAAAGAATGTTCCTCAAAAACTTCTATAAGGATACCAACATGCAAAGGCTACCAAACAATATCTGTAACTTCAAAAGAGTGCTAGGAGAACCTTTAGTAGTAACTTGGGAGAGATACAAATAGTGCTTGGCTGTAAATCAGAACCATGGTCTAACTGATAATGAATTGGCAGCTAGCTTCTATCAAGCACTAACTTCTAAACTACAAAGGCAGGCTAATACATTGTTCGAAGGAGAGTGTTGGGAGTTCATAAGGTGGCCATTTAATGAGATAATTGAGACCATGGACAAGCTATCTGCAATTGTTAGAGTCTATCAACCCCTTCAGGGGCAAGCCAGACCAACCACTAGAGCATCTACGGGAGCCTCTAGTAAAACCAAAAGTGAAAATGCTGCACATTCGACAAGCTTACCCTACCAGTATTATGTCACTGATCAACTAACCTGGATAGAGCATATTCTTGAACAAGTCCTAACCAAGATGAATAAGCAAGATGACATCATTAGGGAGATAAAGTTTGACGTCCTCAAATGTAATTACAAAGTGGAACAATAAACTATATCAATGCAAAGTCTGGGTGATAGGATTGAATAGCTCACTGAGTAACTAGATGTAGTGCAAGATAAACAAAGAAAAAGTAGAAGGAGCAGTGATGGAGCCTATGAGGAAGTCTAAGTACTCATGAATGACTGAGTCAAGCCACGATGTTAAATAAGGCACTTCTTGAGAGGCAACCCAAGCTTCTTTTGTTTGTTGCTTTATTTTTAGACATTTTATCATATTGTAACTATTGATCACTAGGTTAAGATGTGTTTGAAATTGTTGAGACTTTGAACCAGTTGCATTAATTGGTATTTTGGTGCATTTTAAGTGATAGGTTGCAGGAACAAGCCAAAAGCTGAAGAATTGATGAATCATGCTTTGAGGTAGCTTCTACGAGCAGGCCTACGAGTTGTAGTGAAGGTTATGACTTGTAGTCATGCCTCGTAGAGAGAAACAGTGAGTATTAGAAAGTGGCACCCACACTACGAGCCAACCTTATGATTCATAGGATCCCTTATGAGTCATAAGGTGGGTTTGTAGTGCTCAGGTATGAAAGCGAGATCTTTTATAAGTGTTGGAACTACTATGAGACTGGGACTGACGAGTTATAAGATATCATATGATCATAGTCGGGGTCTCATAAGATAAATCTTCAGAATTTTAAAGGATGAACCATTGTGAATTTTAAGAGATTTGCGTCTTTTCGCTCTTCATGCCCCTTCATCAAGCATCCCCTTTCAGTTTATAACCCCCACCATCATTCCCTATCATTAGTTTACATCCCTTTACATTTCTCACCTACTAGAATTCCCAGAAATTGAATTGTGAACTAAGAACTCTACTGACTTTTTCTTCTACTCATCATTCATCCATCCATTTGGTAAGTTTTCTTGATCAAGATTGGTTCATCTTTGAATAAGCTCTTGTCTGATAGATGCATGGGTGAATGTCTTAGGAGTATAGTTATGCGAAAGTAATTGTAACAATTAGAAGAATGTGATACAAAAATGCTTGTTTCTTTGATATGATGATCTTGCGCCTTGTTGTGTATTCTGTTAGTCGTTATCATATAAAAATCATGTGGGACTGAAATTTTGGGTTGAGTGGTGTTATCATTTTACTTTAAAATATGTGATGATGCTGATACCTCTAAAAGAATTTAGAACTTTTAAGGGTTGATTTCTGCTTTGCTTTCTTCTGACAGGTGATGAAGAAAGATTAGATTTGCTACGGTGTCATCCATGCCTTTGTGTTGCAAACTTTTGTGGTTGCTTGAGTCATTATTGGTCTTAATGGAAAAGTTGGAGACATCTGAGATGGTTTCCTCTTTTAGCTACAAGGACTCACTATGAATCGTAGTCTTCACCACGAGTCATAGTGACTCATCATAGAAGGCAACGGTCATCTAGGGTGCTTATCATTTTCCATGTGAGAAACACCTACGACTCGTAGAATTAATTACGAGTAGTAATGGTGACCTCGTGGCCCTGATCTTACTTCTCTAACGGAATCTAAATGAGCTATAAGCCATGGCTATGACTCGTAGGCCCACATTATGAGTCGTATCAATGCTTCGTAGCTTATTCTAAAATTTTTTTTATTTTATGTATTGGTTTTACGAGGCTGAAGTATGACACGTAGGTCATCTTACGAGCCATATCTGTAACTCCAATCTGCAGCCTTGCATCTGGTTCTATCTTAGTACTTATAATATTCTTATGTAACTATTCCTTTTGCTACTTATTAGTTGGAATACAACATATTGGCACTCACGCTTTAACATACTTGCAGAGAAAATGTCTTCAAGAGGACGACCGGGTGTTGCTTGTATTTTAGGTCATTACCTAAGAGATGAGTCCTCTGAGGAGGAACAGTCCACTGAGGAGATGTATGTACACCTTGACCCAGCGATGAATATGCCTTTGGCATGAGTACAATCAACCAGGGTACCAATAGAAGTGAGCAGCCCCTCCTAGTCTGATGAGAAGGGTGAAGAAACTGAGTCAGATGATGATGATTCTACTTCGAATGCAAATTCTTTTGAGGTGTCTTAGGCTCATTCTGAAGGGACTGTTCCTCTACAGCTTGATGATTCAGCATCCACCGACCCTTAAAACACAAGGTGGTGTTGTCCAGGCATGAAAGAAATATATGACAAAAGGCTAGAGCTAAAGGGTCAAGGGAGGCCAGTTTGGAGATTTCACGAGGAGGCAAGGTTAAAGGTTCTGGGCTGAAGGGTGTACCAGGTTTAGAAGCTAATATTGATCAACATGGATTAGGATGGTTATCACAAATGCTGGGAAAGTATGCTCCTTACTTGATCCGGGAATTCTATGCTTCATATTATGCTACTGTACGCAGCAATCTTCCAAGGCTCATGAAGCCCATTGAGGCACCATAGTTAACCAAAGTCATGGTCAGGGGTGAGATAGTTAACATCTTAGCAGAGACTATTAGAAGGGTATAATTTGGGCCAAATTATAGAGCCCCACACTCCACAGCAGAATATGACCATAGGATGGTAGACTTTAGAAAAGCAGTTAATCAGAATGATGTTGGGCTGAGAATGGAATTACTAAGGTAGATAGCAGGCCAAACTTGCGAGGAATGTGTCGAGCCAATATAGGTTACATACTATGCCAAGCACATTCTGAAGGCCCATCTCTCATTTAGAGTAAAGTTCTAGTGGTCTATTATCCAGATACATATCAAGCCCATATTCATGGATAATGTGATCACATTAGAGAGGGGTCATGTTGTTAGCGAGCATCTTGGCAGGGTATGAAATTGATTGGGCTCGCATCTTGGTAGAATAGATCCATGAGTCAGCAGTCCGCACCAATCAAGCATTGTCATTCCCTATTCTGATTCATAGATTAAGCAAGGAATCAGGTATGATGGTGTCTCTTCACTTGGACCCTCATGTAGAGGCTTTGTGCACAATGGACCCCAGCCTAATCAAGGCTGATGAGAACCCAATCGCCCTACAGAGAACTATCCCATCTCTTATCCCAAAGCCATTTCTGGTAGAGCCGCAGATCCCAAGTTCCTCTCCAGTTACCACAGGCACTACTTCGACCACTACCGAGCCCATACCTATAATAGAGATCGGGTCAACACCTTCATCTAACATTCTAGAACCAGCAGCTCCTTCTTTATAGGTTGACCCTCTCTTCTCTACTGTTGCATTTTAAGCTTTATTGTGCAGGATTATTGTTGCAAAAAGGAGGCTTCGTGAGCTATCAGCATGGGTTCGGCCATTGATTGATCAGATTGTTCAGGACTCCGAGGAGAGGATGAAGGCATTTGCCCGCAAGTTAGTTGATGATAGAGTCTGAGCAGTTGATGCACGGGTCAATGCATTTGAGTCTAAAAGTCTAGAAGATGCTTGAGGGTGCTAGGCCTGTCAACATAAGTGTGGTGACTGATGAGTTGGCCAGGTTCAAGGCTGATTTATTACAGCTATTAGTAGCCCCCATTCCAGCCCCAGAGGTAGCACAAGGAGGTGATGAGGCTTTTGATTAGCTCACTGACCATCCAGACACCTGGGGAAAGAGGCCTCTTGAGCATGCTGACCCAGAGCCGGCCCCTAAAAAGCCGAGACAACAGGAGGATCATACATACTGAGGTGGTGTAGGAATCGATTATGTTGGCGGCTATGCAAAGAGAGAGAGCACAGCACACCCTGCCTGGAGAGGGTACTTTCGGCACTACAGCAGAGGAGGAGAGACAACCGTAAGACCCCACAGATCAGACCGAGACTAGTACATGAGCAGCAATATATTTAATTTCTTTTGACCCCAGTTTCATCTTGTCATTTTGGATACTTTGTTCTCTTTTTAGACAATTTTGTTTTTATTTAGTTTTTGGTTGTGTTTTAATTATGTTTGTGTTGGATGTTATTTTTACTTTTACTTTGACTGTTTATTTTTGGTATTTAATGAATGTATGTTTATATTTCTATCTTATAGTGTTTTGTTTTTGTTCTTTTTTTTGTCCTTACTTTGAGAACAAAGTATCATCTTTTGGTGGGGTGGTGGAAGTTATGGATTAAGGTGAAGTCTGAGTAGCCTCAAGTCCATAACTTCCCCTATTTTTGATCTCAAGGTTTTCTTGTAGTGTTTTTTTTTCCTTATAGATGTTTTTTCTGTTGAACTGGCATGTCTTAGGAAGTATAGATAATTTGTAAATGTATAGTAATGATGTCTTTTGGTATATATATAGTTCTTAGATTTTCTGTGAACTTTTGATACAAAATTAGGTACCCTCAAAATTTTTGAGGTTGTGATTATTGATGCATTCATACATTTTTGGAGTATATGGCAATGTTTGTTCTGATATTGTGAAGGTAAGTATATACTAAAAGCATGACTTGTGAGTCTATACTTGATTGTGGATGCAAATTCCATGTGTATTGTGAGTTTATTTTGATGGATTCATGTATCATTGTATAGACTCAGAACTTGCCCTAGTACTCTAAGATTGGTTTGCTGAATTGGTTAATTTGGAAGTGATCTTAGGCCTTTGTTTTTATAGTAAGACCACTTTTGCCTAAATGACCTACCAAGAGAACTAGTGAATCCCTTATTCCAAATGTTTGAGCTTCTCATGTACTCATATTTTTTCATGACACCTTGTTAACCTCACCTTATTTGATGAAATACCCTGATATTGGCCCTGATCTATCCTTGAGCATGTGAACCTTGATTGATGCTAGAAGCCTAAGTTAAGGGCGGCTGCATTGGTGGCCTTGGTTTGAGGCATAGATATTGTGTACTTCATTTTAGGGTAAAAGCCTAAGTTGAGGGTGACCCTTATTGTGGTAAAGTAACAAAAATAAGGTAGTTAGTTGAGGTGAAAAGAGAGAAAATGAATAATCATGAGTCGGGTGAAGAAAAACAAAGGAAAGAGAGAAAATGAATAATCATGAGTTGAAGAAAAATGAGAAAATGAATAATCATGAGCTGAGTGAAGAAAAAGAAAGAAAAAAGTGCCTTAAGTCGAAAAAAATTAGCAAAAATGAGTTCAAAATGAAGGCACGGCTGAAAAGTGAAAGAATAAGCCCGAAAAAAGCTTAAAAAGGGGGAAATAAGGGAGGAGTTGGTGAAAGGGTTGGAGTATGAAAGAAAAAAGCGTTGGTAAACATAGTTCAAGGATAGCTTTTAGTCACAGTTTTCCCCAAATACAATACTAAAGCCCCCTGAGCCCATGTTACAAGCCAACACGTCCTAAAGTGATCCCAATCCACTTTTGAACCAAACCAAAAAATGAGTATAGGTCAAAACTTATGGGTTTAGTCATTGTGTATGAATTTCAATTGTGAGAGTGAGAATTCTTCCTCAGTCCCTAATTTCTGAATGTGCTTAAGTTAGTATAAGGGACTTCTTTCTAGTGAGAGCATTTACACTACTTTATTAGCATATGACTATGGAAGTGATTGTGAAAGATTAATGCTCCTTAGCTTATCATGGTTTGATTGCTAGGTATCTCATTATGTTCCTATTTGCTAAATAATTTTACAATCCTGTTTTGAAAATGGTAGTTGAGTACCTGAATCGGAGAAGTTGATATGTATGCCATTAGTTTAGTTGCTATGCATTTCTCTTTGTCTGTGTAGATTGAGTTGTCCCTTGAGGACAAGCAACAATTCTATGTTGAGGGTGTGGATGTGGTTTCAAAATAAATCTCATTTGCTGCCTGAAACAAAGGATTTTGTGAGTTCTTAAAGCGACCTTTTAGTCTTTTGATGTGTTTTTATGTTAATCTTGCAGAAACGTTAGGTTGGCATGATTTTGAAGAAAAGTTGCAGATTTTGCTGAAGCTAGGGCATACAAGCCAACCTACGAGTTGTAGCTCACATTATGACTCGTAGGTTGTGTCGTAGCAGGATTAACAGACCAAAAATCAGGAATCTGTCAAGTGAAGGTCACTTCTACGAGCCCAGCCCATGAGTCGTAAGACACTCTATGAATCATACAGGTGGACTCATAGCGAGAATCAGAGAGCTAAAATATTGGACAAAAAACTGAAGACTAAGACTACAATATCAAGATACGAGTTGTAGCCCAAGCAATGAATCATACCTATGGGTTATACCAGTTCAGTCCAAGATGCCAAGATCTTGATACGAGACCCCGACTACGACTCGTAGGCCATCCTACAAGTCATAACTATGAAATTTATCAGATGCCAGCTGTATTTTCTGCATAAATTTTAGAGTTATTTTGTACACACTATAAATAGTTTAAGTTAGATTATTTTGAAGAGGGTTCGAACAGTAGACATCTCTCAATAGAATTTTGAAGCATTTCTTAGGTTTTAAAGTAGAGTAGTATTCTCTTTAGGAAAATGCATTTGCATTTTGGGAATTGATAATCTTGCCTTGTACTCATTGTTGGTCAATCAAGCTTGTGGGTTTGCAACTTGTGGTGCCTATCTCCTTCATTATTATTGGTGAAACTCTCAACTATATCTCTTATTTGCATTTTTGTGTGTTTTGCTTTAGCCATGAGTAGCTAAGCACCCATAACTTGGGGTTGTGGGAACCATGGGTAATTGACTTGAAATGATATAGGTTTTGTGTATAATTATGATTAGGGTTTTGCATGTATTGTTTATGTCCCTTCATGATTAATGTTGTTTGGTCGTGGCCAACACCAAACCCTGCCTACTATCACAATCCCGACCAAGGTAGTGACTAATAGGAAAAGGGAAGTCGATGATAGGATTTGGTTGAAGTTTTCCTATCTAATAGACCAAACCTGACCAAGGGGAGGTTGACTGGGATAATAGGTAACAGTTAGTTGGCACGCCATGGTAGTCGACCGAGCTTCTCATGTACTCGACCAAACCTGACCAAGGGGAGGTTGACTGGGATAATAGGTAACAGTTAGTTGGCACGCCATGGTAGTCGACCAAGTGCCATGGTGAAATTTGACCTGCACCTTTACAAGAGGGCTGGAAAAACCTAAGTTACCGTCCTGCATACAATTCACTAATCATAGTTATGTTATCTATTGTAATTGAGTCAACGAATCATGGGGAACACAATTCCCAAGTTGTTCCTAAATTTGAGCATTTTCCCTTAATCTAGTTAATGTTTATTTTATATTGGTTTTGAATCACAAAAAAACCCCTTCTAGAGATTGTAGTTATAGATACTAGGAATGATTAGTAGTGAAATCCTATAGTCAAGCCCTGTATTCCCTATGGATTCGACCCTAACATCTGTCAGGTTAATTACTGATAGAGACCGCTTTCTTATTGGAGCATGACTATCAGCACCCACTGGCCTTAATACATAAAATACTCCTAATCACAAATGTTCTAGCTACTTCCTGTCCTTTCCTCTCACTTTCCTTTTCTGGCCCTTGGACTTCACAATGTGTCAAATTCAATGCTCCACCTGTTTGACAATCTTCGTTGTGTTCATGGTCTTTTTGTTGATGTTGTAAGTATCCTTTCCTCATACCTAGCTTCCTTCTTCATTGCATCACCATTTCCTCAGAGTAGATGCTTGTTCATAGTGCTCCATGCCATGCGCCGCCAATACTATCTCCACCATAGCTGTAGAGAAGTACCTGATAATGCTTCACACTCAAGTTTACATCACAAGTCCCTCTGTTTCTCTTTATTTTCTTGTATTCAAATCCATCGATTGAGTCTGTCCTTTCATCTCCAAGAGCTGGTGTTATGGATCTGTGGAAGTGCTCGTCTTTCCATCCTACACATGAACCCTTATTCTATTTTGTGGTGATTTTTTCTTCCCTTTTTATTAACATCCTGATTAGACCCCTCTCAATCATCCCCATCCCATAGGTTCTATATTTTTGTAGCATAATAGACCTAATTGACATGTTGCTCTATATTTTGTTTCACCCTCTTGTATGCATGATGATCCTATGTGCATCCTCACATAGAACTGTTAAAATAGGTCTAGTACTAACTCTGATAGCTGGAATTTGGGACTTATCTATGTTCAAGATTCTTCTAGCTGTAATTGGTAGTTATGCAAATGTAATGAACGGTTGCTTCCCTTCCCTGTTGAATGCCTTATTAGCAATTATATCCATAAGTTGATTAGGTTCTCTGAAAATATGAGCAATCTAGACATTGATCTTCAATCATAAGCATAGAATCTCCTAAATTAGCTCAATAACCTCCCATGGTATCTTCCATTGTCTCTTTAAATACCTGATCAAACACAAAGAGTCAGATTCCAACATAATACCTTGTATGTTATATGTCTGACAATATTGCAATGTTTTCCAAATTGCAGTGGCTTTTGCAACAATGTTTGTTGTGATTCCTATCGTATCAGCCTCTGCATATACAAGATCCCCACTAATGTCCCTTATACAGAAACCATAAGAACTAAACCGAGGGTTACCTTTACAAGCCCCATCAATGTTATACTTCACCAGCACCCTAGTAGATAGTTTCCATCTAACTATTTTGAAGAACAGACTCCTTTTACGGTTCTAATTCTGTCCAAACTATCTATCCACCTCTTAGGAACATCTACCCACCTAGGGTATCTACTCCTAATTAGTTGGTAGAAAGTTTTCTCACCTCTGTCCTTAAGCATAAAATATGGTACCTGTTTCCCATTCTTGATTTGATTTCTCCTCTTACACAATTCCCAGATGAGGATGGTTGGGATGTACCTAAGTACATCCTTGGTTCTTTCATTCTCCATAGCAATCCAACATTTAACAATCACTGTGAATAAGAGATTACTCTCCACCTTATAGCCTGCACAAGAAACAAACTACTTCCATAGCTTAAGATCTATGGGAGCTGTTAGAAATAAATGATCCATAGTCTCTTCACATCCCATATTGCAACAACAACATTTGGAGACCATGAGGATTTTACATCTCTTTATTACATCATTTTTAGGCACTCTGCCTTTAAGAGTTCTCCATAGAAAAAATGAGATCCTATAAGGCAATCCCTTATTCCAAACAAATTTAGCCTATTCCTTCTTCTCCTTCCTTGTTCGAGTGATGTGATAGGCAGACTAGATGTGAAAAAACCAAACTGTGAACCAGTCCACCAAGATTTATCAACCATCTCCTCCTTAGCAGGTTCGAAGTTGTTGATAATGATCTCCTGCATCTCACCAGAAACAGTCATTTCCAACTTATCTTCATCCCATTTATTCCCATTTACAAAATCTTTGACCTCCACTTCCTCCTCGGCAGCTAACTCCCCTTCGGCATAGTATAATGCTCCAATCTTAGTCCAATTGTCATACTAGAATCTAGAATTTTCAACCTTCACCTGCCACCAAATTTAAGGCTCCACTTCCTCCCTGATATTCAACATACTTCTCTCATATTGAGAATCAACAGAAGTCATGACCATCACAGGATATTGCCTTTTATAATACTTGTTTCCAATATAAGTGCTCCACAAGGAACGAAGAGATGATCTGAAACTCCACCAAAGCTTTACATGTATTTCTTTGGTGATGTCATTAATAGATCTAAAACCATGTCCCCCTTCCTCAATTGGATAACACATGTCCTCCCAAGCTACCCAATGCTTCCTCCTTTCATAACCAGTGGCCCCCAAAAAAATTTGACAAAGAGTTGATGCATTTTCTTTATAACTCCTTTAGGAGGTGTCAATGCTGATAACATGTGAATAGGTATGGATTGCAAGACATGATTAATAAGAATATACTTTCCCCTGTAAGACAGAAGCCTATTTTTCCAGGAAAAAATCCTCCTAGCAATCTTCCTGATTAAGTCCTCAAAATAAATGCTACATTTTCTCCCATAATACACAGGACACCCCAAATAGGTAAATGGAAAGTCTCCTTGTCTGATCCCAGTCAACTTCCTTAGCCTAATAGAGAAAATGAGAGGAATCTTCTCATGTAGATAGAAGTAACTTTTATATTTTTTAATTAGTTGACTAGAGACTTCCTCATAATCCCTCAAAAACCTCATTATCTTTATAATTGAGCCCCTCTCTCCAAAGTAGAACAATATAATATCATCAACATATAAGAGGTGGTTAAGTTTAGTGACTCCATTTGGGTAACCCATACACTATAAATTTTGGGTCATTATAAAGGTTGTTCAAACCCCTAGACAAGACCTCAACAACAATGATAAATAAAGAGGGAGATAATAGGTCACCTTGTTTAAGTCCCCTAGTGGTTTGAAAACGCCATAAGATTGTCTATTAAGACACACTGAATACCAATTATTAGATGACAGCATCCATAACATATCAATGATCACCTCAGAGAAACCGAACTTCCTCAACACTTCCGTTAGGAAAATCCAGGAAACCATATCATAAGCCTTAGTCATGTCAAGCTTGACCACCACATTGGTGGTTTTCTTCCATTTGTTGATATCACCAATAATTTCCTAAGCAAGTAACACATTCTCTAAAATACTCCTCCTCTTTACAAACCCTGGTTGATTAAGATAAATAAGCTCAGGCAATACCTCTACTATTCTATCACGTATTACTGTGGAAATTACCTTATTAATAAAATAACTTAGACTTACTGGGCTAAGATCAGAAAATGTTCTCACTATCTCTTTCTTTGGTAGTAGAACCAAATTGGTATGGGAGATATACCTTGGTAGACATTGCCCACAAAGGAAAGCCTTTACCATATTTACCACATCTTCTGATACAATATCCCAACACTCATGAAAGGACATCCTTGTAAATACATCTGGACCTGCTGCAGTTGTTCCATCAAGTTGGAAAACCGCCATTTTTACCTCATCATCTGGAAATCTTGTTAATCTTTCATTCTCCTCAATGGTTATCGGCTTTGGAATGCTTTCAACCATTGAATATTCTCATTCATGATTCTCTTTTTGGAACTGCTTTTGAAATACCTTAACAGCTTCCTTCCTCATCACTACCTCATCTGAAATAACATTCCCAGCACTATCCTCAATTTCATCAATCGCCAGTTTTCTCCTCTTCCCTTGGACATAAGCATGAAAAATTTTGTATTTCTGCCCCCATCAACAAACCATTTCATCCCCAACTTCTGTCTTCAAAAATCTTCCTTTAACTTTAGAAATCTTTTAAGCTCGGCTTCCACCCTTCCCAACTCAAATCTGTTTTTGGGATTGGGATCAATTTCGAATTGTGCTTCTTTTACTTTAATAACATCCTCAAGTGTAGCTATTTGTATGAAAATATTCCCATATTCCTTTTTGCTCCACTCTGCCAATGTCTTTTTGAGGTTTCTCATCTTTGTGTGCAAAACAAAAAATGGAAATCCAGAAAAATCAACTTGCCAGTTACTCTCCACCACCTATTTAAAGTTTTTGTTTTTGCACCAAAAGTTGAGAAATTTGAATGGTTTCACCACCCTCTTAGTAAATTTATTACCTATGACATGTAGTGGTGCATCTGACCCTTGTTGAAAAAAATGCTCCACCTCTACTTGGGGAACTAATTCAAGGAAATCCTGATTCAGGAATACCCCATCCAACCTTTCGAATATGCATGCCTCATTAATTCTACCATTCCACCACATATATTTACTCCCTGAAAACTTCACCTCTATTAGTGCACAATCATTTACACAATTTGCAAAGTCTGTTATTCTTTGCTGCATCAAAGTCAAACCCCCTAATTTCTCTTCCTCATTTAATATAACATTGAAATTTCCTCCAACCATCCATGGAAGTCCCTCCCCATTCAAGGACTCCAATTTATCCACAATTCTAAGCTCTCCACTTCTGTACACCTAGCATAGACTGAAGAAATGATAAATTGATTTCCTCCCTTTCTAAACTTCACTGATAATTATTGTGGGCTATCTAGCATAACTGAACCATCCCAGTCCTCCTTCTAATGAATCCAGATTTTTTGAGATTGATTTACCAAGGCATTATCAAAACCAAGCGTTGTTCTATAATGGTGTATCTCCCCAGGACCTTGAAAGGGTTCCATAAGAGAAATAAATGAATATTGATGTCTTCGATTTAGGTCAACCAACCGCCCAAATGCATTTTGGGTGTTGACTGACCTAATGTTCCAAAAAGAGGCCTCCCCAATCATAGAGTACAATTTCTGGCCTTACCCTTACTATTCCTTATTCGTACCTGTAGAGGCACTTGAGATTTACCACTTTTAGCTTGTAAGCTATCAGTGTGTCTTGGTGATAGGTCCCCAATCTTATTAGCATTATCAATATTTTCCTCTATTCCATCATTCTCCTCCCCCTCCTGCATAGTGTCTGGGACCTCTTCTTTCTCCCCTTCACTTCCTCCTTTATGACCCAACATACCCTCATCTGAATCCACCTGTACAGGCTCCCTAGACATTTCATCTTTCGCAGGTGAATCATATGTGTCACCCTAACAGTTCTGATTGACAGTGCTACCCTCAGGAATTTCCTTCCCCTCATTACCCTTGCAACTAGCTGAATGCACATTTTCATGCACTATTTCTTTCCTATCATGCAGTTCCTATTAATGGTTGCTATTACCACTCTCTGAAACTTTCTCTAGACTATCTTTTCTAGGGAAAGTTCCCTCTACCCATTCTTTGGTAGATTTCACATTAGTGTTATCTTTCCTAGATTGCAACCCTTCTGGAAGCCCCTCCTTCTCCCCTTTTTCTCCAAGATTTGCAAATTTATTCTGAGTATTCATTTTCCATATCTAGACAGTATGTTATGGCTTCTCCCCCCCCCTCCCCCTCATTCTTCTTTTTAGGTTCAACAAACCCATCAGTCTGCTCCCATGTTTACCCCTGCGAATCATCCACCACTTTAGTCTGCTCCTTCTTGTCACCTTTTTCGACCTATGGATCTTTCTTATCCTTCTCCTTCTCTTCCTTATTGTTATCCTTGGATTTCTTTTTGTATAACATAGGGTTCTTCACATAGCATATCTCTTTATTGTATCCCTAAATCGAACATGTAGTGCATTATTTTGGCAAATAATCATTCTTAATTGGTATCCACTTGTCTTAAACTTCCCCATCCTCCTTTTTGATGTCATAATTCACTTCGGCAATTCACCAAGCAGGTCAACCTCCACTTTTACGCTAGCGTAACTAGGTTTGGTTTTGTTTCTGGTGCCCATTCAACCTGCAATATCTTGCCTACCGCAGCAGCCAAGCCAATGAAAACATTACCTCATCACAAAAAAGGTTCAGAGGAAGAGATGGAAATGATATCCAAGCGACTGTCGTTGTCATTTCTGCCTTCGGATTGAACATAGGTTCCCACTTGAAGGTCCTCATAGGATATGACTAGTTCAGATGAGTAATATACAAGACTGGCTTCGACAACAAATGCACATAGTCCTCCAACAATGAAGCCCTGATTAGAATATGTCGATTACTCAATAAGCCAATAGAACACTACCCCTTCAATTTGCATTGTTTGGGGATAATTCTTCGAAGATTGTGAATATCAGGCCATCCATACAAATTTTCTGATAATGGCGTACTGGAGGTTTCGTGAATGATCATGTTTTCCACCTTTTTTTGCTCCCAGATTACAATCGGCTCACCATGAAAATATGTAATGGGTTTTGTAGTCACGATTGTCTCAAGAGGTACTGAACGAAAAACCACGTTCACATATGACCTTGTAGTCCGAGATCCCCCCTCACAGGGAGGCTGGCCACCAGCCATGATGCCAAAGCAGCCAGAAAATCAATGACGACGGCTTATCTAGGGTTCCAATAAATCAGGATTCCTTTCTATACTCTCGTGTTATTGTAGTTGATTTCTATTATTTTTATTGTTATCTAGGGTTGATTTCTATACCCTTCGGTATAAAATGCCCCTGTCATCTACCTTTGGATCAAAAAATACCCTCTATTAAACTTTTTGGCTTACTTATACTTTTGAAACTAACAACCATCTCTTTTTAAAAAAAAATATATATTTATTATGTTTCATTTTCTTATTATAGAATAAAGTAAAACACCATCCTCAATTTTTATTTTTTTTTAAAAAAAAATCTTATAATTTTTCTTATTTTTTAAAGTTCTTTTTGGTTTATAAAGAAAGAGATTATTTTGGTTTGGACAAAATATGTGAAAAATCTAATTAAAAAAACAAACTAGTATTTTTACTGTAGTTTATTTTCTAAAATATTTTTAGGGCCATGAAGAAGGCATATTTTTTTGCATTTAATAAATTATGAAAAAAAATCTTTAAAAAAACTCTCTTAAAAATCTAAAGTTACAATGATACATATTTTGAAATTTTTTAAAAATATCTGCACATATTTGTATTTTATTTAGACAAAATAATTAACCTTTTAAGAAGCAAAACGATTTATTAGAATCGATTTAGATTTCTTTAGTTTTTTTATTTAATCAAATTTAAATAGTTTTTCATTATTTTTTATTATAACATTAAAAAAATAAAAACTTACTCTTTCAATAAATTAAAAACTTACTTTTTCATCAACTTTATATATTTTTTAAAAAATTTCTTTTTTATAAAGCTAAATCGGTTAATTATTTTTATAAATCACTTTGATTCTTAAGGAGATAAATTATTTCGGTTTGGATAAATTATGGAAAGAAATCTAATACAGATAGTGATTTATTTTATTCCATAAGAAAATAAAATATAATAAATATTTTTTAAAAAGAGGGGATGATTAGTTTAAGGGTATAAATGAGCCAAAAATATTAATGAAGGAAAATTTTGGACTCAAAGGTTAAAACGGGGGCATTTTAGGCCCAACAGGTGAATGAAGATCATTTTTGTACCATTTTCAATAGTTCAAGAGCATTTTTGGCCCTTTTCCGTTGAGTGAAAAACAAAATTCAAATTGTAACTCTGTGATTATGTTTTTAAAAAATAAATATCAAAACAAATCAAATCGTACTTTTGAATTAGAAAAACAAAATACTAGTAACTTTTGTGCGCAATTTATTTTAGAAAAATTTTCTACTAACTTTTGAATCCCTTTGAAATTCAACTACTGTATACATATGCCATTAGCCTATAGATAGAAACATAATTATTTTGTATATTTTTTCTACCTATTAGGATGTAAAATGCAGAAGAAATAAAAATTTCTTTCCAAGGAGTGATTAATCTATTTGTGTGTTAATCACCACACTTTTGAAAGGTAACCAAGTAGTCCTCCTTGGACAAGCTCGAACCATCTATCACTAACTCAAACGTTTTAGAAAAAATTCAAAAGCGAGGGTTCTTCTATTTAGACTTTTCGTTTTACCTTTAATGACAAGCTTTATGGACATACAACGTTATGCCTTATTTGAAATTTAAAATTTCAAAGTTTTATAGCTACACAAATATTTTAACATATTAAATATCACAAATTTCAAATATATTTTTCTTTTCTTTTTTTTTAAACACCTGCCTCAGCCGAATAACGACATATAAATTACAATATTGGAGAGAGAGTATTATTTTGTGGATGATTAAGATTTAACTAGGTTTATTCCATGCAAAGGAGAGCCTTTGATTAACATTCTTGAAATCAACCGGAGACAATGAGTTTTATGATTAGCTACAAAAATAATATTTCTTTTGTCCTATGTTGCATTTTTTGCAAGTCAATTTTACTAATCTTTAAAGATAAATTAAATTAAATTGATATTTTAAAATAAAAATTTAGATATTCAAAAACTCGAAGAAAAGTAGTATTGACTGCAATTTTTTGCATATTAATATGTGTATGACAATAAAATTCGCGTCTTAGAAAATATTATTCAAGGAACGAAAAATATTGCAATAGTCGTAGTATTTTATTCGAGGAGTGAGTTCTACAATCTCTATGAATCCTCTGATTAGCCTTTTCAAACATAAATTCAAGGGCTCTTTAGCTTATTCTTGAATCTTGAAAACTTGATGGATTCGATCTTGACTTGTATTTGAATTCAAGGTCTTTTGGGCTTGATCTTGAATTCGGTGGTCTTGATATTGATATATGAATTTGATGATCTTGAACTAGAACTTGATATGATCTTGTTCTTTAACTTGATCTTGACTTGTACTTGAATTAAAGGGCTTTTAGGCTTGTTCTTGAATCTGGTGGTCTTGATCTTGATGCGTTCTTGAACTTAAATGCTTAATTTCTTGATTTCTTGAATTCTTCTTGTTGCTTGTAGAGAAATTTGTGCATTTGATCCACGAGCTTTCTCTGACTTCTTGTTAGAATTCTTGATCTTCATTTCGAATTATGAGGATCCCTTTATATAGTTGTGAGCTCTCTCTGGCTTCTTGTTAGAATTTTTTATGTTCATTCTGAGTTATGAGGACCCCTTTATATAGTTGTAGAATAGAGAAGTCATCATAGAATCAGACCTTCTTCCGACCAATCAAATTTAAGGTGACATGACGTAGGAAAAGTGATAAGAATAGGACTCCCTGAGTTATAATGGAATTAAGCTTTCTTCTGGCCAATCATATTTAAGGTGACACAACGCAGGAAAAGTGATAACAATAGGACTCCTTTCAAGTGACATGGCAATAATTGATTGGTTGAGATACATCACTTGCACATGTGGCACATATTTATTGGCCTTTGATTTGGATAGGAATACCATGTCATTTTGACACATGGCGTGATCCTTTTGATTTCTTTATTTGACTTGGCATGCCATGTCATCCAACACGTGGCATCAATTGGGCCTTTAGGTGGGGGAATCTTGGTCTAATGAAGTGGGTCATCTTTTGTAGCCCAAATAATTTAATTTGGACTTTTAATTAAATCTATATTCTATTGAAATTAATTAATTAACTCAATTATATTAATCCATAATATTTATTTGGATTAATATATTTTAAATTCATAATATTCAAATCATATTATAAAATTTATATTTTAATAAATTTTATATGATTACAAATGACCCTACTTCAAGTCTCATCGAAATATTTTATCTTTTGAAGACTAGGCTTGAAGTATTAGAATAAATATAAATAAAATTATTCATATAATTTCATTATTTCATGCCACTTTCTTGGAAACAGTGGTTTATATAGAAATACTATGAAACAAAAGATCATGAAAATGTATGGATAGTAATCCTTTTGCTCCATGTATACATGCCCCTTTAATTTGCCTCTTTTTTTCCTTAATTAATCTAATAAGGACTCCTTGTCCTATTTACTTTCACACACCAAAATCTCACCGCATGGGTCGGTAAAGCAACATTGTTGTATCCCTTTATGATGAGGAAACCTAAGCCGCCAACGACTAGGAGTAAACTGACTATAATTGTTTGTCTTTAAATAGATCCGTGCTTCTCATAATTTAAGCATCAACTTACAAATTCTTTCTCGGAATTTATCGACACTATTTTTTATCCAGAATCATCTCACTATCAACAGGTAATTCTCTCTTCTTTGTGTATTCTTTTGTTGCCCCTCTTTTTTTTTTTTTTAATCACATGAGTATCTTGCATTTTATATGAAAGTGATTTAAAAAAAAGAATATACATGCTTTTAATTCATCAATAAATAACTTCTTGGTTGATGAATCATCTGTTGACGTTTTGTTTAATCACATTGTATCTCATATGAAAGGGAGTAAAAGAAGGAGTATTCATATATTCAATCCATCAAGAAATAACTTTTGGTTGATGAATCATCACTTCTTTTATGTAATCACATTGTATTTCATATGAAAGTGATTAAAAAAATAATGTACATATATTTATTTCATCAAGAAATAGTTTCTTTGGTTGATGAATCATCTCTCTTTTTTTAATCACATGAGTATTTTGTATTTCATATGAAAGTGACTAAAAAAGAATGTACATATAATTAATTCATCAAGAAATAGTTTCTTTGGTTGATGAATCATGTTTTCTTTTTCTTAATCACATGGGTATCTTACATTACATATGAAAGTGATTTTAAAAAGGAAAATACATACTTTTCATTTATCAAGAAATAACTTCTTTGGTTGATGAATCATGTTTTCTTTTTCTTAATCACATGGGTATCTTACATTACATATGAAAGTGATTTTAAAAAGGAATATACATACTTTTCATTCATCAAGAAATAACTTCTTTGGTTGATGAATCATCTCTGTTTTTGTTTAATCATATGCTCCCAAATAACCTTATTTTTATCCATTTTTTTTGAAAAGAATAAAATAAAAATACTTACAAAGAAAAATGATGATTTTTTCCTTGTAATAAAGAGTCCATGGTTATTGCATTTTCTTGTCAACTTGGTCCCCAATTTTCTTGTGTTGTAGGGCCATAATTAAAGATTCTTGGCATTACAAGAATTTGGTCTTGAGGTGTGAAGGGATGGATCCACATCCCCCACCTTAAGCAAGGTAACTTTATGGAAGTTCTTATCACGCAAACGAATGGATACTCATTCTCGCCTTAAGAACAAGGTAACTTTATAATAGTTCTTATCGCTCAAAGGAATGGATACTCATTCCCGCCTTAAGAATAAGGTAACTTTATGATAGTTCTTATCGTGCAACGGAATGGATACTCATTCTCGCCTTAAGAACAAGGTAACTTTATGGCAGTTCTTATCGCGCAATGAAATGGATACTCATTCCCACCTTAAGAACAAAGTAACTTTATGGTAGTTCTTATCGCGCAAAGGAATGGATACTCATTCCCGCCTTAAGAACAAGGCAACTTTATGGTAGTTCTTATCGCGCAAAGGAATGGATACTCATTCCCGCCTTAAGAACAAGGCAACTTTATGGTAGTTCTTATCGCGCAAAGGAATGGATACTCATTCCCACCTTAAGAACAAGGAAACTTTATGGTAGTTCTAATTTCTTATCGTGCAAAGGAATAGATACTCATTCCCGCCTTAAGAACAACAAAGAGCTTTTCCTGACAAGATTCTATTTGTATATTTTTCTTGTCGCTTTACTTAAGTCCATCACTAATGACTTCTTCTATTCCTTGCAGTTTGAAAAGATGCTGACTTTCAGGCAATACATCTCTCCTTCCACTAAACTTAAGTATCTAGTAGTCGAAACTAAAGATGGGGTGGAGCAAACCAGGTTCCCAACTCAAACTCCATTAGGTGGTCGATATGTGAGTTTGTGGCCTTCTTTAAAAAACCCACTTCATATGGCGAATTAGACTTTAGTGAAAACTCATAAATCCAATAAGCTACTTAAGTTATGGTCTCTTCAAGCACCAGATCATCTTTACGCTAACATTGCAACTTCCTTTCCAAGCTTAGGTTGTGGCATAATTCAAGGTGCAGTTCACTGGGGAGATACCATGATAGTTGAGGGAGAGTGTTGCCACATTCGAGGTTATTGGGAGTGGACTGAAGATGTACTTGGTAGGTGTTAAGAAGCTTTGGGTATGGCTTAAATTTATGATGTCGTTTATGCATTACTCTTCACTTATGATCGTAATTCAGATATTTTACGAGCATTCTGTGAAGCTTGGTGCCCCAAAAAAAACACGTTTCTTACATCTATTGGGAAATTGTTCATTTCTTTATGGGATTTACATGTCCTTAGAGGCTTACCAATTTTAGTTTCTTTTAACAAAGAATTGGTACCTGAGGTTAAGGAACTTACTGGGTTTGATGAAAAGAAGACAAAATATCTTCCTCAGACTTGTGAATATTTATTTGCAGCCTATCATCATCTTTGGGGTGTTAACCAAAGGGTATCTTTTAGCCAATAGATAGAGTTTTGGTGCAAGAGACCCTTATGGTATGGACCTGTTCCACCTAGGCAGGAAGAGAAATCATATGAAAGGGAGTAAAAGAAGGAGTATTCATATATTCAATCCATCAAGAAATAACTTTTGGTTGATGAATCATCACTTCTTTTATGTAATCACATTGTATTTCATAGTGGAACTTTGCCCGACACAAGGAGATGGTCACATGTTGAAGAAATGGTATTCTCCAAGATCGGAGTGAACTCTAACAAAAGAGATGAGACATATCTGGCAGCCTTCTTATCTTGTTGGTTGTGCGCTTTTGTCCTTCCAAATAAGGAAGGTCATTATATTTATCCTGGGACTTTCAAGATGGCAAGCTTGATGGCGAGTGGGAAAAGGGTCAGTCTCAGGTCAGTATCTACAATGGTTTGAACAAGATCTCAACTGCATCCCAACTTAATCAAATTATAGCCTGCTTTCCCATTTATTATGTTTATGGTTGGCTTGCTTATTATTTCAAGACTCATTTTGCATTTGCCAATGGGCCCTTTGTTCCTACTATGGTAGTATATTCTGGAGAAGGTGTCGCAAGGTACTTTGATAAAAATGATGCGAGGAAACGCATCCATGGTGGTGAGAATGTTGTCTGGTCCTCTACTATGCTGGATAAGAAGTATGCTTACTTTTATGTAGATAATGATCGTGCACCAGAGTTGGAGATGAGTTGCTTTATGAGTATCCGTTTCAATTATCTTCCCCTTAGATGCAAAAATTCATTTATCATTGAGCCATACAGCCCATACCGCTTCAGTCATCAGTTTGGATTCTTCCAGAATATTCCTGGTATTATGAAGAATGATATTCACAGTGCTCCTTTGGACAAGGGACTTATATTTTGGCGGATCTGCACTATGAGTCGATCTTCGTCATGAGCAAGTTTTCCCCTAGCCATGCCTAATGCGAGAGACTCTTTTAGATCTGACTATCAGATTTGGTGGAAGAAGACTTATGGGAATTTCCTTAGTGATCATTTGCAGAGTTTGGTGAATACTACTGGACCAACTCCTGTTGTACCCTTAGAGAGTTAAGATGAAGTACGTATATCCAAAGTCCTTAATGTTGATGCAGATGACACTCTTTCTTTAGGTGTCAAGGTATCCAAATAGCATAATAAAGGAAAATCTTGACCCCCTCCGGTGGCACCAAAAGAAAAGATATCTACTCAAGCTGCTCAAGTTCCTAAAAGGTTGCTTCAATATGAGAGTGAAAGTAGTAGTAGAGATCACTGTTGGAAGAGAAAAAAGGTACGTCCAGATAAAAATGCTACTATGCCTGTGGTTGAACTACATGAGTAGTAGTAGAGATTGTTGTTGGAAGAGAATAAGGGTACGTCCAGATGAGAATGCTACTATGCCCGTGGTTGAACTACATAATGAGACAAGTAGCCCCTCGAGGACCATAACGACCCCTATTAAAGAGGTATGATCTAGACATCCCTTATCGTGTATATCTTAGCTCCCCTTTTTGATTATTCACCCCTTTTTTTAAATACAGGCGAATAAAAGGACAACTTCCATCTTTTGTGATGAGGTCAAGGATACTTTGAAGTCTAGTTCACGTGACTACCCAATGGCTGCTACGTCCGTATTTGATGGGAAAAGGGTCATCCGAGATGCTCAAAAGAATTTCATCTCTTCTATTTGGACCATTATTCGAGAGAAACTTTCTAAACGTGATGTAGATTCTGCTTCCTCTCTTAAAGATGAGATCCAACTAATTATCAAGGAGATAAAATGCAAAGATGTGGATATCTCACCTTTGATAAAATTATTACTCTTTCTTTAAGTTTGCTACCTCCTATGACCAAGCAAGATCAACCCTTCATGATATGGATATGGAGATCGCAAGAAAAGAGTTGTTCCTAGCAGCGGGAGAACGTCTTTCAAATGCCATGCTTGAGGAGTATGAGAAGGTTAGAGTGATGTCCTCTCTCCAACAGTCACTGAGGAACACAAGAAGGAAGATAATAGAGCTATGCAAAAAGGCACAAGCTTTGGAAGCCTATTTTGCAACTGCCAAGGATGGAGTCGAAAAGACCAAGCTAGCTACCGTATTTGAAGATAAGGAATTCGATGCATGCTCTGACAGAGATTTGTCCAATGGCTTGGACCAAAAGAAGGAGCATCTAGAGGGTTTGTGTCAAGAGCTGATTAACTATAATTTATGCTTAGATTAGATTTATTTGCCTTTTTTTTCTTCTTTTGCTTATTTTATTTTCTTTAGAGTTTAGATGATATGTTAGACAATTTATGATATTGATAAATTTTTTTCCTTGTCTTACATTATGCATCTTTATGGCGTCTTTTCTTTTATTGCATTCTCCCTCTTGAATTTGCTTTGGTTGCAATCTTTAACAATCCAAACTTGACCCATAACTTATAGGCTAATAAGAACAACATAAGCTTTACTTGCAAACACTGCGAATATTAATGTTTCAACTTATAAGATAAGTCTTAACGACTTCCAAAGCTTGAACATTTTAACTTTCAAGCTTGATATCTTTCTTTTGTTAGTTTACAGGCATTTAGCAATCTTGAACTTCTACTTAGAAGCTTCAACTTTCAACTTTGTAAAAATTTGAAGACTCTCATTTTGTCCACATGCTTGACTTGGAATCACCCCGCAGGTTTGGGGGATTTAAATGCCTCAATCCATACTTGGAGGATTTCAACTTGTAGTCTTGGAAGATTTGAGGGCTTCAAGTTATATATTTGGAGGATTTGAAGACTTTCAAGTATACTGTTAGTGAAACTCATATTTGATAGGTGTTTGTCCCCATAGTCACCACCATTTGGTATGAGTCCAAAGTTTGATGAAAGGTACTCACAGCTTTAACACTCATGTAAGAGATCAAGTGGGGGATATATGGTTTTTTTTTACACTCATGCAACTGAACTTAGAATATAATTCCAAGCACCTACATACCTCAATGAAGAGGATCAAGTCACAATGTAGTTCTGAGAGAGTGAGTGTTTTTTTTCTTTCTTTTTTTCTTGGTGTTCCTTACACAGTTTATACTCTTGCGGGTCAGGAGTAACATGCAGTTTATGCTTGTACATCACGGAGTGTCATCTCACTTCAAGGGTAGTACCTCTTAAGGAATTTTGCAGTTATGGGACCAATCCTTATGCTATCTGCATCAACAAGTTTGTAAGCACCATTTGAATATGCTTCTTGTACTACATATGGTCCATCCCAGTTCGAGGTGAATTTGCCTAGACTTATGTAAAGTGATAATGGGCCTCCTTACTGTGAGGACTTGGTCTTCGACTTGAAAGCACCTCAGGCAAACCTTTTTGTTAAAAGCACGAGATAGACGAGCCTGATAGCATTCAAGATTTTGTTGAGCTTCGAGCCTCTTTTCATCTAGCGCTTTTAACTCAGAGAGATATAGTCGAGCATTCTCTTCTTTGGTAAGTCCCTCTTGAATAGAAAGTCTCATGGAAGGTAAGCCTCTTTTCATCTAGTGCTTCTAAATCAGAGAGACGTAGTCGAGCCTTCTTTTCTTTGGTATGTCCCTCTTGTATAGCAAGTCTCAAGGAAGGTATATGCTTCGGCCAATTTTGAGAAGTAATCCATTGCAGCCAAGATATATAGGTGTCCACCAGAAGATTTTGGGAGTGGTCCAACTACATCCAATCCTAAGCATCAAATGGCCAGGATGCAACAGTCGGATATAAAACTTCAGGCACGTGATATATGAAGTTTGCATGGAATTGACAAGCTTTGCACCTTCGAGCATAATCCAAACAATATTTTACTATGGTTGGCCAATAATACCCCATTCTCTTTGTGTGAAAGTGGAGCTTTGGTCTGGATTGATGTGATCCACATACTACCGAATGTGCTTCTTGTAGAGCTTGACTTGCTTCTTCCTCTCTTAGACTTCAAAGGAGTAGCCCTTTAAATGATCTTCTATATAGTGTGTCCTTATAATAAAGGAAATGAGGTGCATGACAATGGATGTCAGTCTTTCTTCTGGCATCTTCTAGGAGTATCCCGTAACATAAATAGATGATAATAGCTTATCTCCAGTCCTCATGCTCAAGCTTATTCTCCATATATTCATCTTCATCCATTGGTGGTACTACCTATTGTTAGCAGATTATAACTTGCATTTGATCAGGAAGAGTTAGAATTGAAGGTAGAGCAGCTAAGGCATTAGCTATTTTATTTTTATTTCTCAGCACATGTTGGAGGGTTACATCTCCAAGCCATCCCATTAACTTTTGAGCATAACAGTGACATGGGCACAATTCAAGCTTTCTAACCTCATAAGTTACCAAAAATTGTTTAATAACTAGCTGAGAGTCACCAAAAACTTGCAGTTGTAATTGTTTCATGTCGACAACCATTTTGAGACCAAGTATCAATGCTTGATATTCTGCGACATTATTGGAGCAACATTGTTTCAATGTGAAAGAGAATGGTAAGACCTCTCCTTGTGAAGTGACAAACACCACTCCAGCGCCAGCTCCGCCATAATGTGCAGCCCCATCAAAGTACATCTTCCAAGGAGGTTGTATTTCAATAGCCATAGCATCTTCATCAGGGAGCTCATCAGTTAACTCCCAATCATCTAGTACCAGATGGTCTACCAAGAAATCTACTAATGCTTGTCCCTTTACAGCTTTTTGAAGGACATACATGATCTCAAACTGTTAGAATAGAAGATACCACCTTGCCAATCGGTCGCTAAGGACTGGTTTCCACAAGAAAAACTTGATGGAATTTGCTTTAGATATGAGACAAACAACGTGAACTTAAAAATAATGCTTCATCTTTTGAATTGAGAAGACTAGAGCCAAACACAACTTTTCGATTAACAAATAATTCAGCTCATTTGGTGTCATCATTCTGCTCAAGTAGTAGAGGGAGTTTTCTTCGCCTTCACTATTCTCTTGAACTAATAGGGCTCCAACAGACATTTCTTGTGCCGCAATGTAGAGTATCAATGGCTTTCCAGGTATAGGGGCTACTAGAACTAGAAGGTTTGCCAGATATGCTTTGATAATTTCAAAAACTTCACTACATATTTGGTCCCACCAAAAAGGAACACCCTTCTTCATAAAATGACTGAATGGTTGACATCTCCCAGCTAGATTCGAGATAAACCTCCTCAGGTAAGCCAACTTTCCTTGAAGGCTTTTTAACTCATAAATAACTCGAGGATAGGGCATCTTCAAGATGGCATCAACTTTAGCTTGATCAATCTCGATCCCTCGATATCACATAATAAAGCCAAGAAACTTGCCAAAAGTAACCCAAAGGGCACATTTCAATGGGTTCATCCTTAGTTGATATCTTCAGAGCAATTCAAACACCATTCTTAAGTCTTTCAAATGGTAGACCCTCTTTCTCGACCTCACCACCAAGTTATCAACATAACATTCAACATTTTTATAGACTAAGTCATCAAGTATATTCTGCATAGCCCTTTGATATATGGCACCAGCATATTTTAGACCAAAAGGCATCACTATGTAGCAATAGACACCTTTAAGGGTGCAAAATACAGTGAGCTCTTCATCCTCTGGGGACATGCAGATTTGATTATAGCCAGAAGAACCATCCATGAACAACATCACCTCATAACTAGTTGTAGCATCAATCATTAGCTCTGGAATGGGAAGTGGGAACTCATCTTTAAGACATACATTACTGAGATCTCTAAAGTCAACACAAACTCGAATTTAGCCATTCTTATTCCTCACAAGAACAATGCTTGAAATCCATGTGGGGTATTCAACTTCACGAATGAAGCCTACCTCAATAAGCTTATTGACCTCATTATCAATCAATGGGACCAACTCTGGCCTAAAACATCTTTGGGCCTGCTTCACAGGACAAGCACCATTCTTGACTGCCAATTGGTGGAACACTACTTTAGGATTCAAGCCAGGCAATTCCTTGTAACTCCAAGCAAAGACATCCTTATACTCCTTGAGCAAATTCATATAAGCACTTTCTTCATCAGCTTCTAGAAAAACGCTCAAGTAAGTTGGCCTTGGATCTTTATCAATGCCAAGGAAAACTTCCTTTAAAGGATCTATTATAGCTTTCACTCCTTGTTAACTTCCTTTAAAGGATTTATTGTAGCTTTGACTCCTTCTTCCAATTCTGGTGGAGCATCTCCAGGATCTTCTTCCTCTTGTGGATCATTCTCACTAACAGATACATAGTAACACCAAGCAATGTATTCTAATCCTCCATCAACCTTTACTTGAGATGAGGCATCGAGCTCCCTCAAAACTGTAATATGATACAAGAAGCCTACACTTTCTTCATCTTCCTCACATTCTTTGGTGTAAACAATGGTGTGAGTCTTTGCCTTTAGCAATTCTCCACATGAAACCATGAACTCCACTTTTCGCTTCATCCTAAAGAAAATTATGCTATGAACATCCTTTTGGATAAGCGGAGCAAATATTGTCACCCATAGGTAACTTCTCCGATGCTTATTACTTTCTTTCTTCAATTATCCCAACCTCTCAAACACAGAAATTCTCGTAGTAGATTTTCCAAGTCCATCAAAGATAGAAGGCCTTTTGTTAAAAGAAGAAGACTCATCTTCAATGGTGATGTAATTGTTACTTGCTATTCTTATAGAAATACAAACCAAAGATGGTTGGCTATAGCCCAAACCTTCACGCGCTTTCCTAATGACATCATCTAATGGGAGTTTCCCTAATTTAGATGGCTCATTAGAATTGTATCCAGCCTTTGCAAGTAACTAGTAAGCATTTAGATCAAAGCCCTTTGTACGTTTTATAGGAAGTGACATATCATGAGGTGGATTTTGAGTCACAAACTCTCCTAGCAGCTTTAAAGACAAGTTGATTGCATCAATGCATCTGATAGGAAGAGTGAGCCCTCCCAGTACATTTCCATGAACATCAAATGATTGACCTGCCTCTTTCTTTACCGTCAAAACATAGCGGGGCACAAAAGTTGGCTTCTTTTTTCGAGGACATGATCTTCCCGTTATCTGGACAAGACTCCAACTCCCCAATACTAGCCTTGAACTCTCCTAACAACCACATCAAATCTTTTACTGGCAAGCATATTAGACTTGGTCAATTTGACATCATCAAGTTTTACTTCCTTAACAATATAATTCTTCAGATAGAATTTTGCAACAGCAAAGTATGACTCAGCTTCAGTGAAAGGACTATCATCAAAAACTATTTTCCTTTCAATTCCATCTTGAAGATACTTCAAACACTAGTAGTAAGAGGATAAGACAATTTTGTTCTCATGCACCCAAGGCCTACCAAGCAATATATTATATGAAGTCTTTGCATCGATCACATACATCCATGCACTAGATCGCAAATCACCAATATGGATTTCTAACTTAATGGAGCCTATAGACCTCAACCCCCCATGATTGAATCCTTATATTAATAGATGACTCTCACTAAGCTCCTCAGTCATGATGCCCAGTTCTTTCAATGTATGGATGGGCAGAATGTTAACCCCAGATCCTGCATCAATCAAGATTCTATTTATCCTCTTCTCTAGCAAATGACCAACCATGTACGAAGGATGATTATGTAGCTTTTCATCGAATAGGAGATCATCCTCTGAAAAATATGATTTTTGTATCACATGCATGTTTTTCTTGGGAAGAGGGTTCTACAGGCTTCTCAGAAGATAAGGAAGACGCTTTTGATGAGGTTTCGCCCATTGCTTCTTCTTTATCCATGGGAGACATCTTTGATTAACTTTTGCCTACTGTCTCTCCTTTGTCAGTGTTAAAACATGATGCGTCATTGTTGTCTTGGGCAGTTTTAGTGTGAAACCAACTTGGCAAGAACTCTCCAAAAGTCATAGGTAGTCATGTCTTCTGGTAGTGATGCACTTCCACTTTTTCTTTCTTTGGATACGTGACTAGATTTTTCTTCCTTGGTCTCCTCACCATCCTTCCTCTGGTTGGATTTTTAGATGATTCTCTTCGTGAACTTGCCTTGTTGCATCTCCACCTAGTCATGAGAATCCAACTTTCATCATCATCTCTATTAGTTTGGATTTTGTTAGGCTCTAAGGACTGCTCCTTTTCAGAGGTATATATTTGGATCAAGTTAAGCGAGCCAAAAGTGATAGAGATTTTGTTAGAACTAGTTGTCTTATCATCAAGGACAATCTTTTCTTCCCTAGCCAATTGCATGACTTTATCCTTGAAGACGAAACACTTTTCAAGAGGATGACCCAAATGTCTATGATATTTGCAATAGTTAGGATCATCAGTCTTTCCAGCTTCATTTGGCTGTTTCATCTCCAGTAACTCGATGAGCTTCATGTCAATCAACTTATCAAATATTTGAGAAATATCAGAATCCAAAAAGGGGTATTCTTTTTCTTGCATCTCTTTTAAAGTCAACTTTCAATTTGGATGCCCCTGAGAGGTTGTCTTCACACTCTGCTTCCTACTCTCCTTCGTAGTAAATTTCACAGGTGATGCATTAACATTCATGGATACATTATTATCATTCTTGAGCACAAATTTGCTCCATTTCTTCAGTTTCTACTTGTCTTTTCCTTTGCAAGGATCATAGACCGGCATCATATCGTTCCCTACAGAAGACATGCTTAATTCTATGTCATGAACATGAGTGGCTAGATCCTCACAGCACTTTGGCTTGATCCCTTGTAGGATGTAGAGAAGCCCAAGTGCATTCCTTGGATACACATTTCTATTGCAGAAGCTTCACTAAGTCTATCTTTGCAGTTGAGACTTGCATTCCTCCATCGATTTATGAAGTCGATGACTGGTTCATCCTTTCTTTGGAGAGTATTTGTGAGTTCTATCATGCTCACTGTGCGCTTTGTGCTAGAGCGATTGAGAAACTCATGCTCTAGTTTCTTTCAACTATCAATAGAATGAGGTTCAAAATTAGTGTACCAATCAAAGGCATTCCCCTTTAAGGAGTAAACGAACTGCTTGACGAGATAATCTTCATAAGTCCTAGTGTTATTACATGTCTTCACAAAGTGTGTGACATTTTTTTTGGATTTTCTTTTCCCTTGAACTGCTGAAATTTAGGAGGTTGATAACCAGCAGGCATTTTAAGGCTATCAATCCTTGCAGTATAACACTTGGCATACATATGGGAAGACTTGATGGAGAATTCATACTTGTCTTTAATGGTCCTTTTAATGAACTATTTTAATTGATAAAGTGGGATCATTCCTTTGGCAAAAACTGGCAGCTGCTTGAGAGCTGCCGCTTGCTTCACAGGATTTTCGGTCTCTTGAATCTCAATACCCTTCCCAGGTGCATGGCTAGATTCCCCATCTAATAAGCCATCTAGTCTATCCATCAACTTATCGATGCGACACTCTTGGTGTTACATATGCCTGGTCAATCCTTCAATTATCTTCACTAGGTTCGCAAGTTGTTCCTCCGTAGCTGAAGCATTAGTTGTTATCACTTGCATGACTATTGGAGGAATTGAAGAGTAGCATGCATTATCATGGAAATTGATCTTCAAAGGTCTCACACTACGCGATGCACATGGAGAAGATTCATTGGATGAGTCCTGGTCTTTCTTTGCGGTAGAGTTCTTGGAACCAGAGACCTCAAGTAGAGCCAAAGGCTACTTGATCTTTTCAGCAACACTGCTTCCTCCGTCTGAAGCATTTGTAGAGGACCTTGCTTCCCTTAAAGTTGATGATCCAAAATCAGAAGTTGGTACAGATGATACTCGCAGTGTTTGTTGTCCTAGCATAGTGGCTTTGCTCCTTGTAACAGCGCCAACACTTCCAAAATTAATACCCAGGATTCTCTCTATTTCAGCAGAGAACTTGGAATCAGTAGCCTTAGAGGAAGTTGACTGGGAGTTGATCTTCTTGGAAGCCATTTGAAAATTCTTTGATTCTTGAAAAGTTGAGATGAGAGAAAGAGATTGTCCCACTGGGCTGCCAGAATTGTTTGCAATATATTTTAAAGCGATAAAAAATAAATTACAATCACAAATAAAATATGAAGAAACATAATTTTATTGATAAGCATGTGGGTACAAATCTGTTGCTTCCTTGATTCTTCTATCATAAGATTTCTCCATGATTCGAGGGTCATTAGTGATGTATTTCTCGAATATAGGATGATTTTCACCTCCTTACATCCTCATATTTTGATCTCCCTATGGATATTTGAGATGTCTTTTCAAGAAAATATTATACCTTTTATATAGGCATGAATTAGGGTTTAGGGTTGAGTAGCCTCCAAGAAACCCTGACTGAAATAGGAGTCCTATAAAATTTTGATGCTACAATTATAAATAAAGATACATCATATTTCTTGAACTATATTAAAGGATCAAAAAATTTTACAGACATTTGAGATTACATGTTGTTTTAAAAAGATCAATGATTATCAAACAACGAAAAAGACATAGCTATAAATATTAATCAAAGACTTACTTTTTTATGGGCCTAATTGTAAAAATATTCTGCATGATTCAAGATGCTTACCCTCAAAATAATTAATTACAAATACAAATTTGAGTTAACTTTATTATATTTATATCCAAAAATGGCTAAAGAATGAGGAAATATAATAACTTATTACGAAGTTATATTTGGAAACTCAAAAAGATGAAAGTATTAAAAATTAAAATTCACTTACAATTTTGTACCTGAAGAAATTTCAACTTGTAAAATGACAATTTACATATTTCTCAACATAAAAGAAGAGGATTATGCATGAAATAATAAGGAATATAAATAAGTAAGTTACTAAGAATTCTTTCAATTACAAATTGGTAATAAAATTTTACAAACTATGCATACTAACCGATTGTAGAAACAAGATGATCACAAATTGGGATTAAAAAGAGAATACGCATGATGTTGTTGGTGAGTCTTTTGTAGACTATTCATTATCCCTACTTATTACAAATTAAAATTGAAGGTTATCTTAGACTCTTCATTTGCTACATTTAGTACATGAATGAATATCATGATTGCATTATTATTATTTAATATTTAATTAATTTATTAAGTATTATATTTGATTTAGTTTAAGGGTATAATGATAATCTAACTTTGAGGTTAGGAGCTTCCCACTTTTAATATTATAAGATGATATGATATATTATATGACGATGATTCATTTTATATCTTCTCATTAACATTTGAGATGATTCTGTTGGTAGTCATGGAATTTTTTAGCTATAGGACTATAGAGTTAACAAGTGATATGTAAATAACCATATAAGGCAATAACAGTAATGTAGAGAGTAGTTTACACAATTAGTGAAATGCACATGACTTGAAATCACACATGGATCTTATTTAGCTAAAAGGAGAACTCATGCACTTTGGTATCCAAAATATATATGTAGATTTGATGATAACATATATTGGAACATATAGACACTCTAAAGAGTGGAAACAAGATCATTAGTCATATTAGAACTTATAGGTGGCACAATGTGTCATTTCAAGAAAGAACCTAGATTTCATGTCAACTAATAGGACATTGAATAGCCCGACATACCTTGACGTACAAGTCGTATGTTACAACGGATTAACCTCCTTCCATTCAGATTATTAGTCTACAATAAAATAAGTAAAACTGTTATTAGTAGCTAATCAACATATATTTACCTACGCACATAATTTATTTTATCAAGGGCATTATTTCCACTCCTCAAATTCCTTCAAAACCACATCAGACTCCTTACCTCCTCTAAATAACACGCAAAGTGAAAGTGAGCAATAAGCTCACACAAATTCAGTTTCCTTTTATATTTTAATACAAAAATATT
Source organism: Solanum virginianum (assembly GCA_000787875.1). NCBI lineage: Eukaryota > Viridiplantae > Streptophyta > Magnoliopsida > Solanales > Solanaceae > Solanum > Solanum virginianum. The sequence goes on from DF358032.1 coordinate 69,157, forward strand.
CACACATTTCCCAAATATCAACCGGGCAGTTCCCAACATACACATAAAAATGATCCAGCAATTAAGCATTAAACTCACCGTCCCATGAGTTCTTAATAGCAATATACCCATAATTCTTTAGCCAAAGGAGGGCAAAAATGGAGCAGCCACCTTGCCTCAATTGCTGTAAACTTATCCTTTTTTAACTTGAACTCTTCAAGAACTTCAACTTCCCTTCACACTTAAACCAAACAAGAGAAAATCTCTTAAAAACCAAGAAAAGCAATTACCTATTTAGTCAAGACAAAAAAATAAAAAAAAACTTTGAAGATAATATATAGAAAGATAGGCAAAAAATGCTCTCTAACTTCTAAACCCTAAGCGCCGCCGAAATCAGATCTATCACCACTGGTGACCATGGCCACTAAGGCTGATGGTCAGCCTTCCTCTGGAAGAGGACCACCAAGTCCTACTTTAACTCCAAGGAATTGGTGAAGTCGTTGCCCATTAAACTAATTACTTACCTACATGGAGAACCACAAGTCATATGGGAGCAAGCGAAAGTAGATTAGTTGATAATCAATGAGAATCTAGAATATATGGTAATAGAAAAAATTTCTTATTGTTAGCCAGAGATACAAGAACTCAGGAAACTGATCCAAAAGCAGTGTGAGTTGAAAGGCGAATGTAAAATAGATCTATTGAGCAAGAAGCATATACTGATCATGGCTTCATTGATGGAGGACTATGTTCACCTTTTATCAAAACCTGCTTTTTACATCACAGAGAAACTCCACATACCCTATGAGGACCTTCAAATGGGAACCTATGTTTGATCCGGATGAAGAAACAACCACAACGGTGGCATAGATCTCCTTTCCATCACTGTCACCCAATTTCTTTGCCAGGGATGCCATTTTCTCATTAGGAAAGGCTATAAGGAAGCCTTTGCAGGTAGATATGGTGACAAGAAATCAAACAAGTCCAAGTTGTACGCGGGTTAAGGTTAAGGTGGATTTACTTCAAGAATTTCCCAAGAAAATTAAAGTTGGAGTGCGCAAATTGAATGGGGAGGTGGATGAAAAATGGATTAGAATCAAATATGATTACATACCCCAATATTGTACAACTTGCAAGATACAAGGACATGCAGATGAGGAATGTTATTTCCTACACCTGGAATTATATCCAGAAAGGACACCTGATAAGGAGGATGACAAAAACAAAGGTGAGGATAAAGAAAAGAAGGTTGAAAATAGGTAAAATAAGGGGAAGGCAACACAAGAAGAATAGAAAGAATAGAAATTTAAAGAGCCTAAAAATAGGCACACAAGAAAAGGGGGAGGTAAAAGGAATATTCAGATGAAGACCATTTGGCACAGGAGTGGTTTGATTGCTAAGAACTCCTTTGAGGCTTTACAAAATGATAAAGCAGATAAGGAAGGGGAATAGGGAAAGATAGTTCTAGTGAAGGAGACAACAAAGGATGGGCAGAAGGATGCTACTATACAAAAAAACATCAACCCAGATGGCAAGGAAAAGAATGGGCAGGAAAAGGGGACAAATAGTAACGTTGCCTCCAACATGAATGATAAGGTGCAAATAAGTAGTGACAAATCTTAGAAAACACCCTCTCAATCACCACACTCTTAGTCACAAGCAAGTGAGAACAAGGGGAAAACCTCTAGAACAAAGGGACGACAGAATAATTCAGGAATGGGAAGGTTAACTGGAGGGGAGAAAAAAGGCATAATTGGAGATTTATTTGGTGAAACCTCATCAGTGGCTTCAGGGAATGACCAGGGATCCATGGAGGGCAAGGATGATTCAGACAAGCCAAAAAATGACCCTTGTAAGGTGAAACAGTCCCTTGAAGATGAAGACATTGACAACAACATTCAGCAGATCAGCACTGCAGGGGACTTATCCCCAAGACAGGTGGGACATCTGAAAACATGAACCAAAAAGGAAAGAAAAATACCTTTACAGGTGACAACAAGGAGTAGGCAAGGCCAATAGTATACAATGGTAAAGAAAATGTTGTTTTGGAAAATCAGGTCCATTAATACTCAAAATTCTTTTGAGAGATTAATGGACTTGAACAGAAGAAATCATTACTCATTCATAGCTATAATGGAACCTTTTCAAGATCTATCTCAAATTGAAGAATACAAAAGAAGATTGGGCTTTAGATAGGTTGCCACTAATTTTTCTGGGAAGATCTGGTTTTTCTGGAATGAGGAGTGGGAATCTAAAATTATTCATGATTCAATACAATAGGTGACAGTTAAATTCACCTATAATGATAACCTTTTCCTGATCTATATGGTGTATGCTACAGATCTATGTGGTTTATGCTAGGTGTAGTGCTCTTGAAAGACTAGAGTTGTGGGAGGAACTTCAAAGCCTGCCTTCTAATGGAATCCCATTGATTGTTGGGGGGGTATTTCAATGTGATATTGTCTGAGCAGGAAAAGTTAAGGGGATTACCATTTCAACAACAGGAAGTAGTAGACTTTGCTCTATTCATTAGTACCTGCTCACTTATGGATCTGAAATTTAATTGAAGTATTTTTACCTGATGGAATGGAAGAATTGAAGAGGAATGCATTTTCAAGAGATTAGATAAAGTGTTGGTCAACAATGAGTTTATGGATATTTTTTCCATCATCTGAAGTCCATCACCTCATCAAGGATGGATCAGATCATGCCCCTGTGCAAATTACTTGTAACTCTAAAGAGAACCAGAGTATAAAACCTTTTAGATTTTGAATTGTTGGACTAAGCATAATCAGTTCAAGGAGGTGGTTGAGCAACATTGGATGGTGGATTTTATCGGAAGTCCTTTCATTGAGGTCCAAGCAAAATTAAAAAGGGTCAGGAAAGCATTGGCAGAATGGAGCAAGCAGACTTATGGGGATATTTTTAAGAAAGTAGCCACCTTGGACGATGTCATAAAAGCCAAAGAAGCTCAATTTGAGGTCCTGCCAACTCCTAACAACAGAGAGGAGTCTGAAAAAAGCAGAAGTTAAGCTAAGAGTATGGTTAAGAGGGAGGAGGAATTTTGGCAACAAAAGGCAAATATGAAGTGGTTGCAGTCTGTAAGAGGCATAAGAAGGAAGCTACATGTAGCAGAGATTACAACAGAACAGGAGATTATGCTTAATTAGGAGGAATCAATTGCTAATAAGGCTATTGCTTTCTACAACAGGCAGTTCCAAGCTGAGGTACATAGTGGAGACTTTGATGCTATCCACCACCTTCCTGGACTTATATCTAATGAGGAAAATGAGGATATGGAGAAGCTTCCTGATGAGAAGGAGGTTAAGAATGTTGTTTTCAGTCTTAATAAAAATAGTGTTGGAGGTTCAGATGGTTCTACAGGTGCTTTCTATCAGGTATGCTGGGATATTTTTGGGGATGATATTGTCAGACTGGTGAAAGCTTTTTTCTGTGGTTAGGAGCTGACCAAGTTTATCACTCACACCAATTTGATTCTGATTCCCAAGAAAGACACTGTCAGAACCTTTTCTGACCTTAGACCCATCAGTCTAAGCTCATTTTTAAATAAGGTTATATCCAAAGTCATTCATGAAAGAATAGTCCCAATCCTTCCAAAACTAATCTCTCAAAACCAATCTGGTTTTGTCAAATGAAGGAATATTGCTGAGAATGTGCTACTTGCCCATTAGATAATAAGAGACATTGGCAAAAGGAACAAAAATATGAATGTGGTAGTGAAATTGGATATGGAGTAGGGTTATGACAGAGTGTCTTGGATCTTCTTAACTAAAGTTCTAAGACAATTTGGATTCTCAGAAATCATGATTGACAGGGTGTGGAGACTGGTTTCTTATAATTGGTACTCTGTGGTGCTTAATGGAAAGACCTCTGGCTTTTTCAAATCCTCTAGGGGACTGAAGTAAGGTGATCCTTTGTCCCCAACACTGTTCATTATAGCAACTAAAGTTTTCTCAAGGGCCTAAACATATTGAATAAGGATGAGGAATTTGTAGGATATGGATTACCTAAATGGAGCCCAAAAGTCAATCACCTTGCATATGCAGATGATACCATCTTCTTTGGGTCAGGGGATAGGACATCAATCGTTAAAATGATGAAGGTGCTCAAGGAATATGAAGAGGTGGCTGGACAGAGAATTAATAAGAACAAGAGTTGTTTTTACTTACATGATAACACCCCACTAGTAGTGGCAATCAGATTGAGAAGATTAACTATAATCAGAAAAGGTAACTTCCCATTTACCTATCTTGGATGTCCAGTGTTCTATGGTAGGAGTAAGCATGCTTATTTTGAGGAGATTGTGAGGAAGATTGCTAGAAGGATACTATCTTGGCATCATAAGTTGTTGTCTCATGGGGAAGACAAATTTTGATTAGACATGTCCTTCAGCCTATGCCTGTGTATTTATTAACAGTTATGCACCCTTCCGAAATAGTCATTGACAAAATTCATCAGATTTTTACAAGGTTCTTGTGGACAAGGGTAGTAGGGTTTAAAGGTAAACATTGGGTGGCTTAGAAGGATTTATGTTATCCTAAGAAAGAAGAAGGGATGGGTTTTAGATCTTTTCATGATGTAAATAAAGCTTTTTTTGCCAAGCTTTGGTGGACATTTAAAACGTCCAGTACATCATTATGGGCACATTTCATTTGGAACAAGTATTTTAAAAAGCATCACCATATAGTGGTCTCTAACAGGGGAGCTTCTCAAGTGTGGAGGAAAATGATGAGTACAAGAGATTAAATGGATCATGAGATCTGGTGGCAAGTGAAATCTAGCAACTCAAGCTTTTGGTTTGATAACTGGACTAGATTGGGGGCTCTGTATTTTATAGTAGATAGTCCAGTTAGTAATGAAGCTTCCGAGGTGAGAGATCTTATCAGTAATGGACATTGGGATACACTTAAACTGAAGGAGGCTTTGACAGATGATGAGCTAGTGGAATACATAGCAGATAATATCCCTATACCTAAATAGACAGGGCTGGTAGACAAAGCGTGGTAGATGGGGGAGGTATCTAGATCCTTCACAGTTAAATCAGCTTACAAATCTCTCAGGGGAAAAAGTTGGTTCAACAATGGACAAGGACAGTTTGGTTGAAGGGTTTGCCTTTAAAAATTATTTTTTTCTCATGGAGAATGTGGAAAGGTAGAATAGCAACAGATGATAATCTGAAAAGAATGAGGATTCAAATGGTATCAAGATGTTCTTTCTGTGAGATAAAGAAGGAGGAAACAATGCTTCACTTATTTCTTACAGCCCCTATAGCTCAAAACAGTTTGTTCAATGTGCAAGGATCCAGGTTCATGGGAAACATCTACAATAGCTAATATATAGCTGTTGGAATTTCCAAGGCCCCAATAAGCTAAAGAAGGTGATCCAGGCTCTACCAGCTATCATATTATGGCAACTTTGGAAGAGAAGGAATGCTATGAGGCATGGGAAAGATTGCTCCTATAATTGGATGGTCCTACAAGTTGTACAGACTATTAACTAATTTATTAGGAGTAATTTCTCATGGATTAAGAGAATCCCAAATACATGGAATGAGATTGTGGAGTGGCTATACAAATACAGACCCAAGCTTTATTACAGAAAGGTATATTGGAGGTCAACATAAAGGGTGGACTGTGTGCAATACAGACAGGGACAGCAGAGGGAATCCAGGTGAAAGTGCTTATGGTTTCTGTTAGAAATGAAGGAGGGGATCTAATCTATGCAGAAGCTCAGCAAATAGGATCAGCTACCAATATGGAGGCTGAGACTATGGCTATATGGAAAGCACTACACTACAGTAAAGAAAGGGGGTTTGAGAAAGTGCAGGTGCAAACTGATTCTCTGTCACTAAAATGTATCTTAGTGGGAGAGAAAACCACCCTAGGAGCTAGTAGAGTTGATTGAAAAGATTCAGGACCTAATGCTCAACCAAGAGGTACAAGTTGTTCACATATGCAGGGAAGCAAATCAAATAGCAGATGCAATCACAAACGAAGCTTTCAACCATGAACACAAAAAGCAATACCATAATCATATACAATTGTCATTACTAGTTAAAAAAAAGTATTGATTACAGACAAAAGATAGATTCCAGCCCTAAGGATACGCACACGTCCTATAGCGGAGATATCATTCTAACAGGGTCAGTAATTTTCATAGTAGATCACAGACATGTCACAAGCAACAAAAAGATTTCGTATTTCGGAGCAAAAGAGGGTGGGGATTGCCAGCATATATAAAAGCAAACATCTAAGGTTGTGCAGGATCTACTTCACTTTTTAGCACCAAAAAATAAGTTAGATATCACCAGGGGCTGGGGGACATCATTGATGACAACCTGGGCTAAGTATCTCAACAGATCTGCAAGTAATCAACGAGAGATGAGAACACAGCAACTTTCATAGAACTATGATAACGAAGTTTACACTTGAAGCCTAAACGAAAATAGGATCTGAGGCTCAGGATGGATAGGATTCACAAACCAAGTTGGAGGTTCGCTAGGAGCACTGTAAATCAAAAATCAGAACACATTGATAATCATCAATAAAGAGGGATGAGGGAGAGAAACTTATAGAAGGAAGAGGTTGAACAGGATAATCATCAACAACAGGGCCTTCGACATCCACAACATTGCTTTCTTGAAGAAGTCCATGGGATCGGAGAAGATGAAAAGTGTAGAATAGGAAAGTGAGCTACCAATTTCTCTAGAAGAGCTGCTATTTTAGGGTTGTTGTCTCTTATTATAATAGGCCTCCGGGTCAACATGTAATGGACCATTGTTGATATGAATAAAATGGGCCATCGACCCACAATTTAACCAAAAATAAAAAAAGCAATTAGCTACTATGGAATATTCTATCCTATACTTTTACCTAAGCATAATATCTCTCAGTCATTTATAAGAGAACTAAACTAATTAAAGTCATAAGTGTTTTCACTTAATTTGGTTTGCAGAGATGAAGGTTCCTTGAAGAACACTTATGGATGTTGTTTAAAGTCTTGAGAGAAAAGTAAGAGAGCTGGAGTAAAATCTGAATTTTTGTACGTCAAAAAGAGTAAAAATTCCAACTAATATTTTTCTTTTATTGAGCCTTCTTGACCCTTAAAAGTAATCCTCTATAACCTCCTTTTTTAGCTTAATTTCAAGTCACTACTTGAGCGAGTAGGTGATGCACTTACTTACTTATATCAAGTTGCTCAAAAAGTCAAAGTAGATGATGCATCTACTTGCTTTATCCTTAGTTGGGCCTAACAACACTGGGCCTTGGAAGGTCTGGGTGTTGGACTGTCTTTTTCTCTTACTTAGTTTGGGCCTTATAGGAGTCCATTAATATAGGCTTAAATCTGACCCATTAGCCTCAGCTCCTTTAACTGAATCCATATAGCTCAAGTAGGTGATGCACTTACTAGCTTAATTAAGCCAAGCAAGCGGCTTAGTATTTTATTTCATTTTTGAACTCTTAATCCTTTTTTGCTTTTAACTTAACTCTTCACTTCAAACTTTAAGTTCAAATTCCACCTTACTATGTTAGAGTTTAAATGCTTCCGTCGAGGTTAACCTAATAGTATACGTGCTGAGACATGTGGGGCAGAATAACACCTTCCCATCTATTTTAAACCATAACAGAATGTGGCACCTCACCTAAACGATAAGCTACGTCAAGTGTCATGAGAATAGAACCAGCATTCACATCTTTAATTGTCTCTAGTGTGCAACTATTACAGTTAAGAGCTGAAGTTTCCATTCCAGTTCAGGTGTTCTGTGACAGCAAAACTGCTATTCAAATTGAGGCTCATCCTGTAATTCATGAAAGAACAAAGTATATACATATTGAACGTCATTCTGCAACAGTCAAGGAGACATTACAACTCATCACATTGGTGCCAAAGAACAGCTAGCTCTAGTACAAGAAGTCAGGTGTTAGGCATACTATAAAAATAGAAGCAGTAGTTAGTGCACTGTTACATTGGTCTAATTCATTTTATTTGTGTATGAATGAAGTTGTTGCCTCTTCTCTCTTCCCCTCTTATCTTCAGATCTCAGTATATCGATCTCCATGGCTGAGCTATTTAACAACTAATTATATGAACTTTTGCATAAATTATAGCAGATTCCACCAACATATATACTACTCCTAACAGACTTTCCTTATGCTACCATGAGATTAAGGTTATTAGTACTTGCACTCACTTAGATTTTCAGAAATAACATAACAACCACTTACACAAAAGTTGCAAAGGAAACATTACATGTCCCTTAATCAGTAGATCAAAAGCAAATCAATGAGTTCCTGATCAGTTAGTAATGCTGTTAGGCACACCCCTTCCAGTCACGCCAGGACCTGATGATGAAGGTATGAGCAGTTCATAAGGTGCAATACCAGCACCACATCTGTTTCTAAGACTTCCATCCTCATTTCTTTCTTTTATAGTCTGCTCAATCTCCACTAATCTTGCAGAAAATCGTTCATACATTTTTATTACTTCTTGATCATTGTTTAAGAAGCTATGAAGTTGTTGCAGCTGAGGCAAGTATTCCTCGTCTAGAGAATGTGTCGAGACAGCATCTTGAACAGCCAACAACTTGGTTGCCTGCAATTGAGTAGGCAAAGATGACAGAAATATTTTCTCAGGGTCAAGGAGAAACTGCTTATACTCGGGCTCTTCTTCTTGAGGGATGAGTTTCCGCATTAAGGTGGGCCGATGCAGCACGTAGCCTGCCAATGGGTACTGTCCAAAGTTTATAGCTGCATGGTGACCAGAGACAACCCAAATCATTGAGGTAAGTATGCTAGATAAGTCCTCTTTAGAAGCAAGGTTTCGCCACCATGGTTCATCTTTCTTATCGGGGTGTCCCTTGTTCTTGATCTCATTCCACCAACCTTGGAGCTCAACATCTGACATGACAGATTCAGGCTCAGAATAATAGTGCTCAACATAGGACTCCACAAGTTCTTTTATTGCAGACCATATGAGAAGGCCATCAGCTGCATAAGGATAGTCCTCAATCACAAGTTTCACTCCACATGGAGCTGTTGGATCTTCCACAGCCATGCCCCTGTTCATTATGATGCTTGATTATCAGATATCAACACGTGCAGCACAGCAGTGATTCATGGAATTTCACAATGCTTGAGGAGTTTACAATTACAAATATAAGAGCATATTTATGATAATAATTTCTACTGCAAAATGACAAGTGCTTTGATAGTATTTCTAGCATAGATCCATTTTTCATCTCAGATTAAAATACAGAGAAAACCCATAACTTTCACGAATCAATTTACAGGACGTGAAATACAAGAAAGCATTTTACCGTCTAACCAAATCAGCAGGCAATGTTTCCATATCAAACCGCCATAAGTTTTTGTAGGCAGCAGAGCTTAACTCCATCCCATACTTCCCTGCACTGTCGAGCGCCTCAACAATTCCATCTGCACTTATAAAAGTTTTCCTGGAAAAAGCATTTACTTGCAATGTGTAGCGCATGTGAGGGTGAAGCAGCTTGTAAATTGGATGCATAGAACTTAACTGCCTATGGGTGCCAATAATGTATGGTTCCACACATGCATGGATTCTCATCCTGCAACATTCGATACAGATCTGGTTATGCGTATGGAACTTCACTTGATTTGGTAACAATTCAAACTGTACATCTTTAGTCAATTCAGAGCACTCAGTTTTAAGACATGCTCGTTTATCATAAATGTACTCCCTATGTCCTGATTCATATGATATTATTTGACTTGACATGAATTTTAAGAAAGAACGAATTTTGAAACTTGTGGTTATATATCATCTCATTAAGGGTAAAATGAGCGTTTTAGAGTTAAATTGTTAGTAAACATAGAATGTGTCATACTTTTTAGGACCGACTAAAAACGAAAGTGTGTCATATAAATTTGGACAGAGGGAGTAACTTCTATTATGCCCACTCGCTGATCCAAAAGTATACCACAACTTGTGACAAGAGGTGTAGGGTGAAAATACTGTTACATCAGTAAATACGTGATAATGGTAACATGTCTGTTGTAATCATATCAGTTTTGTAAGAGAAAAAATCAACTTGGACTGAAATAAGAAAAGAAGCAACATTATATTACTATAGGAATTGAACTTGACTCTTACCAATGATTGACCATTTGAAAAATGGTTGCGTCATTAGAGCAAACATGTGCTTTAGCTAGCTTCCAAAGCCAAGTAGTTGTAGCATCATGGCCAGGAGCGAATATGCGCTTGGTCCTTGGTGAAGTAGGAGTTGGAGGAAGTGAGAGTTCTATAACGACAGGCATCAAAATACCTGTTGGCGTGTAGAAGAGAACTGTTCTGGAGGCATAAGCTTTTCTTTCAGGCAACGAATTTATATTTTCAATGTACGGCAAAAACATGTCATGGTGATCAAGTATAAACAATCTCTTGTTTGCAATTGCCTGCATATCAAATTTGGTGTGATTCATATAGTAATCAATCTTCAAAAACTTGCACTCTCTAGGCATATAACAAAGGGACACTCTCAAATATCATTTCAAAAATTGGCGTATTATAGAAGCTCTTGGACCAATTTTCACTCTCTAGGCATATAACAAGAAATAAGGAACATATATCTATAAAGAGAGAGAGAGGGGGGGGGGGGGGGAAGAAAAAGAAACTTAGGAGTCTCGAACTTTCGACAGGTACATCCGTTATATCCGGGGGAGGAAGAAAAAGAAACTTAGGAGTCTCGAACTTTACGGGAACAAAAGTTATTCGAATCCTAATGATGAATGTTGTCTGACATCAGACCAAGAGATTTGTTACAGGACCAACTTCATTTATTTTGGATGGGATGTTAAATCCCTTCTTATTCTGCAACAGAGACCAGTTAGATAAAACTGTGATTTTGTCAACTGCAATAACCTACTAAACTGGTGTACCAGGAAAGCTGCCAAGAGTTAATGATGGCAAAGATCATAAGGTCAGAGAGGGAGTCATCCTAGGAAGCAATTTGTTTCTTTATTTACACCAATAAAAGGTACTTGTTCAAGAACATAAATATAACAATAACATGAAAAATAGGAAAAGGAGGTGTTTTAGGGGTGGGCTTAAAGGAGAACGAGAATTAAGAGCTAGGGTGGCTACATTCAGGGTCGGAGATGGGAGTGCAGGCAACTAAGAGCAGGGAGATGTGAGTTGGTAACGGTGAACAAAGTAAAACAAACTTTGTAACAAGACACTCAGCATGGAAGTTCATTCTGTACATGAGCTCTAGTTAAACTTTACTTTGTAGACTGGCTGAGATGCTAGTGTATCCAAAAACTTCATCAAGATAGTGTTACCTCCTCAATTTTCATTCCATTTAGCTCTGATTCTATTATAGACTTTGTAATTGCTGATTCAGGAGGACCATAAATTTCTGGATCCAGTTTACTGAGAATTGGAAGTTCCTGTGTGAAAAAATGAGGTGTGATTGAGAGAATCTTTATGCAAATCACAACACTTGTATTAATTTATGGCTACCTTAAGTAGTTCAATGCTAACAGGGTTAACCCCCGCCACAGTCTGGCGGGCAAATTCATGGTCTCGTAGCCATGCAAATCTATCTCCTGCAGACATGTACACAAGTTAACTAATCAAAACTTGGCATCAATCAAACCAAAATGGAATAGCTGATTCTTTAATCACAACAAGCAATTATTCCGTCTTTGAAGTAGACACTGTTAGTGAAACAGAAGTAAGAAACACTTACGCCTGATAACAGGAATCTCAAACTTGAGCAATCTTTCAGCAGCGGAAAGTATTTGGTTGATGAAATTCTTCTTTTGGCTTCCATCTTTCAAGGCAATACCATCAACGTATAGCTTGTCTAAATCAGAAAAGGTGTTGAAGGGAATATTTGGACTCAAGAATTTAGCAACAATAGATGGTATCAGGTTGTGCATGACACCGCTCCATCTTTTGGTAGAAAGTGTATCCTGCTTAATGTCTTCAAAGGCTTCATCTCTAGGAACATACACTGGATGCAGTGAATCTGCAATACCCTCTGTGCAAGGATCTACTCGTATTCACAAGCTAGAAAAGTCAGCATACAAATTCATTTGGAGAACTGTTAGGTAATTAGGTCCTAAACAATGGAGTAGTACAGAGACGCTAAAATCCACCTGTTTTAGTTGGTGATCTCCCTGTTCGACAACGCCTAGGATAAGGTCTCTCTTCCCCACCAAATACAGGCCGTGCTAGATCTTTGCTTTTGTCCGGATTGCCCAAATCATTATAAAGTGCATAATCATAGACTCGTTCATGTCGTTTCCTCTCGCCTTCGCCATTACGACGAATCTTCAGCAAGTCTTCATGACGAAGATCCCTTATACCACGGGGTGTATCGGATGGTAGATATGCCTGTCACAATTTGGTGAAGCAGCAAGTGGTAAGAAAGCTAACTAGAATTGTGTAAAGAAACACTGTTATATATAAACCTGATTTCTGAAGATAATTCTACTCTCAGGATCATCCTTCCAAGAATGAATCCATGTATTTGCAGGAAAGGTTAGCGGATCTTCGTCAAAACCATGAACTACAATTTGCAATAAGTGGATCTCCTTGTCATGGAAATTGGTGATGATGATAGCTCCAGGACGTCCAAAATCTCGTGGCACAGTGAAATTAGCACAGTATTCAACTATATATGGATTGTTCGATGGATTCGGCAACCACCTCTCAGCATAACATTCTAAACTTCTCCCTGAGTAAGTTTCTATAAGCAATGAAGATACAAACTTTCTTAACATGAAACTTATGTTAAAGCTAGTTATAGTTATTGATTAAAGCTAGCTAAGTTGGTGTGAATGAGAAAAGGCATGGCCTTTCACGAACGGGCACCCTTTCCCGAAAAGGCATGGCCTTTCATGAATGGGCACCCTTTCCCGAAAAGGCATGGCCTTTCACGAACGGGCACCCTTTCCCGAAAAGGCATGGCCTTTCATGAACGGGCACCCTTTCCCGAACAGGCACCAAGCCTGTTCCAAAAAGGCACAAAG
>DF358032.1:91261-115442 GCA_000787875.1 Solanum virginianum
ATAAAATTCTTGGTGTTATTATTTTTTCCATTTTTCATATTTTTGTGCAATATTTATTTTTGTGTTATTCCTTATATTTTCCCAACACACACCACCCCCACCCTCCAAAAAAGAATTTAAATATTTATTTTTAAAAAATACTTCAAATTACGAAAATATTTTCATGCAAAAAATTATTTTCCTACAAATTTTTTTCTGCTCTTTAGCTAAAAATAGAAGTTTTTTTTAAAAAGATATTTTTATTCATTAACCAAACAATAAAAAAATTTCTGGAAATTTTTCCACTCACCAACCAACACATGAGAAAATGAGTTAGAAATCAATTTATTTTCCAAGAAAAAAATTATTTTCCTCCATATAAACACACTCTTAGTTCTTAATTTACCTTTATAATTAATTATAGTCACTTTCCTATTATATTTTTTAAGATATTATATTTATTATATTCAAAAGGTGATTTGATAAAATTATTTCTATCATTTATTATTTGTTAATTTCTATGCCAAGTTAATAAGAAATAAGTAAAGATAAACGGAGAGAATAGATGCTTGCTAGCTAGTTAGTTTATGACGAAGCTAACCTGGATCAATACGTTCACTAACGAGTTGAATCAATATTGCACCACCATGTGTTCCTCTTGTAATTGACTCTATCCAATTGATCTTCTCTTTTGTCTTCTTTCTTAGCATCACCACGACCCTCACATCTCTACTTTCTACAATATTTGAAACAACTTCCTCCTCCTCCTCACTCTTAATAACAATATTCTCCTTATTCACTGCATGTATCCCTACACGGTCATCGATGGCCCTATTCCGATACTGACTTGGAAATTGGGCCAACGATGACCGGATTCGTCTATTGCCCGCGATGGCCTCCAATCGCCGGATGATGGGGACTCGTGGACTGTATGTGCTTAAATTGGTGGATACTCCATGTTGAACTTTGAACATTTTCTTCGAACTAGTATATGAGCGTTAATTGGGTCAGTTGGTTTTGGTACCTTAATGTTGCTGCTGTGTGTGAGATAGCTTTTTAGAAGACACAGTTTGGATTCATATTGGAAAATTAATATTTCATCTTTCCATTTTAATTGTCATATATGTTAAAATATTCATTTTGAAATAGTTGTCAATTAAAAAAATTAATAATTGATTATTTTAGAATCAAGTTGATACACGTATAGAGATAAAGGAATAAAGAATTAATGAGAGATGTATTAATCAAACTACACCCTTGATATTTTCTAAAAATCGTGAAAAATGACAATTGAAAATGATAGGAAGGAGTAATAAAAATTAATTGTCAATGTACGGCTAGGATAGAGCTTGTTTAAAACGTTTTTAAACATGTATTAGTTAAGGTAGTGTCAACATGAAGGCTTACCTAAAAAGAGAAGGAGAGTTAACTGTAGCAGGCCTTTTCATTATGATTAGGACGTAAAATCTGAATGCACATTTGAATATTAAGATCTGCATTATCACGATGATCCAAAGGATACTCTAGGTGTGACCTAGCGAATCCCGAGAGAACCTAAACAAGCCCTTTAGCATGCATACAACTCAATATAAAGAAACATTTATAAAGAAAAGTCTTATGTCACAAGAGAATATAAATCATAAGCGAAAGTCTTCATAGTCTCAGCAAGCCATCTACATAGACGAAATGCTAGAAAATATCTCTAGCTAACCCACAAGCAATAAAAGAAAGAAATAATGTCTTTAGAAAATAACGTAAACAATCTCAAAACATAAGGACTCACCAAATGAAGTGATATCAATTGCAAGCTCTAGCCATGATTGGGGTAGGCGTCATCGAAACATATATTGTGATATAAAATATAGGCAAAAGTATGTATCAGGACATAGAATGCACTGCGTGTGAGGAATACAATATGCAACATTGTAATGACCCTGAAGATTAATTTTGGAAATTTTTGAAAAATTATCGTTTTATTCCTTTCTCAGTTGCTCTGACTCATATTTGATTATTTTGTGTGGTTGGGTTTAAAGTTTCATTGAAAAGTTGATCAAAGTGTGGGTCTTTAAGTTTTAAAAGCTTAAGTTGTTTAAACTTTCGAGTCTCAAAATGGAATTTTGTTAGTTTTCTCAGATCTAGAATGTAGAACTGGGTCTAGGAGCGTCGTCATTTTCAAATTTGGGTCTGTAATTGAAGTTTTAAGTTACATGTTTGAGTTAAAACGAAACAAGGTTTGACTTTAGTCAATATTTTGAGTTTGGATGCTCAAATTGGATTTTTGATACTTTTGTTATATTTAAAAGGTAATTTTAGTCAAGAAGATGTTTCATCATATTTTTTTCAGAAGTTCTAAGGGCGTTTTGGGTTTTTAAAGCCTTAAATTAGTTTAGTTCCAACTAATATAGGATTTTGGATCAAAGAGACCTTAGATTTGATTTCCAATGATTCCATCGAGTCCGAAACATTGGATTAGTTAGGTAGCATATATCGTTTGTATGTAGGGGGTTCTGAACAAATTCCGAAGGTCTGATAGGGGATTTTGAGTTTGAGATGTTTTGCTGGTTTTGGTGCAAGTAAGTGACCCTTTGTGATTGCAGTTCGGAGTTCCGCATTCGCAAGAGATGACCTTGCAATATTCTTTACGATAGCATTGGATGGTCCTATGACCGCGATGGTCTCCTTTTCAGTCCTGTGCATTTAAAGACTCTGATCTTCTACGATAGCTATGTAGATTTTCCCTATGATCCTGTGTCATAGAGATAAGTGGGTTGCGATTGCGATGAGCAAAATATACTTGACCTGTGTTTAATAGGGATTTTGGCCACTTTCACCATTTTTGAACTCTTAGAGTTTGGGAAGGAGATTCTTGAAGGGTTTTCCGAAGGAATTTATTGGGTTAGTATTTTAACCTTTTGTTTTTCATGAATTATTTCATGATTTTAACTTCTAATTTTTAGTTTTTAACCTCAAATTTAATGGTTTGTTCAAGAACTTGAACTTTAGTAAATGATGATTTTAACCTGATTCTTGCTCAATTTTAATGAGTTTTTAACCACAAACTCTTCTTTACATGTAGAATCTGGTTTTTAAATAAATTTTCAGTTTTGTCCTTTTTGTATTTTAAGTGATTCTTAGACGATTCTATCTCGAAATTGAACTCTTGCAATATGAGTATTGTTGGAATCATTTTGATAAATTCTTTCCATTCTTGAGAGTTTCATAGTTAGTTTTTGAGGGTTATTATCCGGTAGAGTGCTTCAGTGTGGTTTTCAACATTCAAGGTAGTTTTGACTATCCTTCTTTGAGATTGGAATTGAGTAATTGATAATCCTTGTATTGTAGACTATGAAATGAGATCATATCATAATTTAAAGTTGATATTATTGTGTTGCCTGTGTGGGGGCTTTACTTACTATTTTGGTTTTCTCATGATGCTTCTTAAATTCATTGTGTTGGATATATATAGTGGTGACAAATGGGCGGGTTGGATAAAATTTAGGTGGGTTGAAAATGAGTCAATATAAAATGGGTAATAATTCAACTCGTGCATATTTTATATGGGTAAAAATGGGTTGGGTAAAATATTAATTTACTCATATTTTCATAAGCAAATAGTCTTCTTTAAAACTAATTATGAATAAAATGTTTTAATTTATTTTTGGATGAAAGACATTGAAGATATTTGATTCAATTTTATTGTATCATAAAACTAAATCCGACACCTAGTGCGAAATTGGACTTCTAAATTAGGATTAGATCTGATCCTGAATCAATTCTAAGATTCGATTTCTAAATTGGGACCTGACATACAACTTTCAACTTAGCCAAGGAGTGGTGGAGGTCAGTTTTGGCTCATAGACTAGTTGGATCACCAATTATGACTTAGGAGCAATTTACTAAGGTGTTCCTAGAGATGTCCGTGCCTTATAACCTCCGTTAAAACCGCCAAGATGTGTTTGACAGGCATCAGTAGGGATCGATGTCAATATTTGATTATGAAGTTAGATTCATGAGTTGTCCTGGTATGTCTTGTCTAGTATCCCTACAAAGTTTGAGAGGACAACATTTCTCAAAGGAATTAGCGAGGTACCTTTAGGAGGCCATACTTTTTTGGTTTTGATCGGGGGTACTTTCTAAAGTGTGGTGGACTTACCTGTATGATTGAGCGTATTAGACATGACCATCAAGGTGGCAAGAAGAGATTTCGCCAGCATGGACAATTTAGTGGGCACTCACCACGAGATATAGAGTTTTACAGATAAGCCATCAGGGCTGCGCAGTCCATGTAGCCATTCTTGCAATTAACAGTATTGATAGATTTAGGCCTATTTAGATGGGCCGTGATAACTCTTCTAGTGCACCCAGGTGTGATGGTGTTTTAGGACAGTCACCTCAGAGATAAGAGCTCAGAGCTTGCTATAGTTGTGATAACATTGGGCATTTGTCCAGGCATTATCCTCATCGTGAACCTTTCACCCAGTCTTCAAGGTCCCAGCCAGCACATCCAGCACCAGCAAACAGGGATACCTCTCAGGGCATGAGGGATGGTACTGGAGGAGGATGAGGCATAGTGAGAGGTAGAGCTCGTGAAGGCCCATAGACTAGCATGAGGCATAGATTATGCTATGCAGTTCCAGATCTGGCAGAGATAGAGGCTTCTGATATGGTTATTATAGTTCTGGTTTCGATGTGTCACCGTTCTGCTTCAGTTTTATTTGATCCAGGTTTCATTATTTATATGTGTCATCTTATTTTACCACAAATCTTGATATTATGTGTGAACCTCTAACAGAGCCTATTTATGTTTCCACTCCGGTAGGTGAGTCTTTAGTAATGAATTAGGTATATCGAGGTTGTATCATGACCTTCTCGGGAGAGATACTATTGCTTATTTGATGTTACTCAATATGGTTAACTTTGATGTGATATTGGATATGGATTGGTTATCACCTCATCATGCTATTCTTGATTGCCATGTGAAGATGATGACTTTATCTTGTCTGAAGTGGCCTGAGTTAGTATGGACTGGCGCATCTAGTTCTTACTCCAAAGGGGTGATTTCTTATATGCATGCCTTTTACATTGATGGATAAGGGATGTTTTCATATTTGGCTAATGTTCGGGCCTGTTCTCAAGAGTCACCATCATTAGAGAACACCAGGGTTGCGAGGGAGTTCATAGATGTATTTTTGACTAATATGCTAGGTGTTCCTCCAGATTGTGATATTGATTTTTCTATTAATGTGGAGCCGGGCACTAAGCCCATTTCTATTGCCCCCTATTAGATGGCTCCAACTGAGTTGAAGGAGCTAAAAGAGTAGTTAAAGGATTTATTGAAGAAAGGGTTCACCCGTCCGAGTGTATCTTCTTAGGGTACTCCTATCTTGTTTGTGAAGATAAAAGATGCCACTATGCGAATATGCATTGATTATCGTCTGTCGAGTAAAGTGACCACCAAGAACAAGTATCCATTGGCTCGTATTGATGATTTATTCGATCAGTTGCAGGATGCTTTGGTATTTTTCAAGATTGATTTGAGGTCTGGATATCACCAGTTGAGAGTTCAGAAATCTGACATCCAAAAATAGCCTTCAGAACCCGTTATGACCATTATGAGTTTGTAGCTATGTCCTTTGGGTTGACTAATGCTCCATCCACTTTTATGGAGTTGATAAACTAGGTTGTCAAGCCTTATCAGGATATATTTGTGATTGTGTTTATTGATGATATCCTGGTTTACTCCAAGAATGAGTCCGACCATGTACAACACTTGAAGATTATACTTCAGAGGTTAAGAGAGGACAAGTTATATGCCAAGTTTTCAAGGTGTGGGTTCTATATCGAGTTTGTGGCTTTTCTTGGGCATGTGGTGACAAAAGATGGTATTATGGTAGATTTTGCCAAGGTAGCAACAGTTCATGAGTGGGCTAGGCCAAAATCTGTGATAGAGATTCAGAGTTTTCTTAGTCTAGCAGGGTATTATCAATGCTTTATAGGGATTCTCTTCTATTGCAACCCTGTTAACTAGACTTACTCAAAAGGATGTGGCTTTTCAATGGCCAAAGGAGTGCGAGGTGAGCTTTCAAAAGCTCAAGGATTTATTAAACTCACACCTATTCTTTTCTTGCCCAAGGATGGAGTGCCTTTTGTGGTGTATTGTGATGCTTTTGGAGTGGGTTTGAAAGGAATATTGATGCAAAAGAGGAGAGTGAAAGCATATGCTACTAAACAGTTGAAGCTGTATTAGTTGGGTACGGTGGTGTTTGTGTTGAAGTTGTGGCAGCATTATCTCTATGGGATACATTGTGAGATCTTTACCGATTACCAGAGTCACAAATACATCTTTTCTCAGCCTAATTTGAACATGAGACACTGTAGGTGGTTGGAGTTGTTGAAAGACTATAACATCTCTATCCTATATCACCCAGGCAAGGCGAATTAGTGGCAGATGCTTTTAGCCGGAAGGCCTTTAGTATGTGGAGTTTGGCATTCTTGAGGGCGGAGGAGAGACCCTTAGCTTTGGAGGTTCATTCATTAGATTGGATATTTCTCCTCTCCATATTATTTTAGACTTTGTGGAGGCTAGGTCTTCATTGCTTGATCAAGTATGTGCTCATTAGTTTGATGATGCAAGATTGCGCTTGATTTGTGATAAGGTGTTGAAGGGTGAAATAGTGGCTACTATTGATTTAGAGGGTATTTTGAGGATTAATGGTTGAGTTTGTATGCCTAAGGTAGGAGATTGGGTGAGACTGATACCGGAGGAAGCTCATTATGCTAGATATTTGATCCATCATGGTGTGGCAAAGATGTAGCATGATTTAAAACAATATTATTGGTGGTATGAGATGATGAGAAACATTGCTGAGTTTGTGGCGAAGTGCTGGAATTGTCAAAAAGTCAAATATGAGCACCAAATGCCTGGAGGTTCAATGTAAAGGATGTCTATTCTTGAGTGAAAATGGGAGCATACACTATAGATTTTGTCACAGGTTTGCCCATGGCCTTGGGTAAGTTTGATTCAGTTTCGGTGATTGTTGATTGATTGACTAGCGGAGCAGTTAATGTTCACACTCCAATAGTAAAGCCTTCGCTATCAAGTATAAACCTAACCAGAGGCTAGGGTCGAATCCGCAGAGAATATGGGATTTCACAACCTTGACTCACCAACAATCATTTCAAGTACCAATCGACTATATCTCTAAAATGATAGGGGGAGGGCGTTTGTAATTTGAAGAGAAACAAATAAAAAAACACTATACTACTAAGCGAAGAGATAACTAGTTTAGGGAGCAACTTGGGAATTGTGTTCCCCATGATTCACTAACTCAAATACCCCAGATAACATAACCCTAATAGATAACTTGTTTAGGGAGCAACTTGGGAATTGTGTTCCCCATGATTCACTAACTCAAATACCCCAGATAACATAACCCTAATTGAGACATCACATGCAGAACGATAACTTAGGTTCTTCTAGCCTTTTGGTAAAGATGAAGGTCGAATTTCACCATGGCGTTTGGTTGATTACCATGGTGTGTCAACTAACTATTACCCATTGTCCAAGTCAACCTCTCCTTGGTCTAGTTTGGTTGATTAGACGAGAACACATCAATCGAATCCTGTCATCCATTTCCTTCTTTGGTAGGGATAATGACACTAGGCGAGTTTTGGTGTTGGCTACCACCAAACAACATTCAAAATGAAGGAAAATAGACAATACATGTAAATACCCAATCAAAAAAATGCGAATAATCCGGGTTATTAGATGCTAACTACTCATGGTTCCCACAACCCCAAGTTGTGGGGGTTTAGTTACTCATGGCTAGGGCAAAATCATAAACAATGAATTAAATAACATGGTTAAGAAATTACCCAAAGACAATGAAGAACAAAACCACCTTAATGTTGACATAACAAGCTTGAATAATTGAGTTTGATTACAAGTGATTTCAAATCCCCAAATTGGGTCTTCAAAGTGAAAACCTTATTATATACACTAAACCCTAGAAATTTCTCTCTACAATATTTTAAGAACAATTCTATACTGATGTGTAAAAGATATCTAAAAAAATCCTATCATAAACTATTTATACTATTTACCAAAAAGGACCTTAAAATAAATAAGAAAAGTTAGTTGGCAACAGTTACGGCTCGTGTGTACGACTAGTAGAGTGACTTACGAGTCGTAATCGGGCTTTCATAGTCAGCACTTTGCATTTTGAATTTAACTGCTATGACCCATACTATGAGTCGTGGTCTGGTCTACGACGCGTACCTTGGGCTCATATAACTGAACTTCAATTTCTCAAATTTTGATTTTTGGGAACCTGTGAATCACTATGGTCGTCCCCTATGACTTGTACCTTGGGCTTCGATTTGTAGTGGGTCTCGTAGGTCCTCAATTTCAGCAAAATTTGCTATTTTCCCAAAAATTAAGCCAATCTGTATTTTCTACAAAAACAAACACAAAACACATAAAAACCATAAAGGACGCATTAAGAACTTGCCAAAAATGGCCTTTTCCAGCTCCACACCATCCAAAGCTGTATTTTCTACAAAAACAAACACAAAACACATAAAAACCATAAAGGTCGCATTAAGAACTTGCAAAATCTCTTGTTTTAGGCATCAAATGTGCTATATTTTGACAGTACATCAACACCCTTAACTTAGAACTGTTGCTTGTCCTCAACCGACGACTCGATCTAAATAGACAATAAGTAATCATTCTAATGGCATATAATTCTCTCAATTTCAACTCAGGTACCCAACTATCATTTTCAAAATTTGATTATGTAGCTACCAAGCAAATCAAGGCACCTTGATGCATTTGACAATCCAACTATGACAAGATAAGGAGTAGCAACAATTCACAGTCACTGAACAAGTCATATGCTAACCATGCAGTGCAAATGCCCTCACAAAAAAGAAGTCCCTCTTTTTCTCTCAATAAGCAATCAAAGAAGATTGAGGGACTGTGCAAGCATACTCACTCTTACAAACGAGATTCCTGCATGATAACCAATACCATAAGCTTGCCCATATACTCACACTTTGGTTTGTTCACTAGTTGGATTAGGATCACTTAAGGGCTTCATAGGCTTGTAACGTAGGCTCATGGGGCTTTGGTAAGGTGTTTTTGGGCAATTAGTGACTAAAACCCATCCTTGAACCACATTTTTCAAAACTTTCACCAGAATAACTCAACCATTTTCACTATGTCCTACCCTATTCTTCATTTTCAAGATTCTCCGGGTACTTTCTTTTCATCTTTCAACTAGTGCCTCATTTTTGAACTCATTTTGCTATTCTTCTCATTCTAAGGAAACTTATCTCCTTTTTCTCTCACCCGACACATGATTTTCTCATTCTTTCTTTCATTCCCAACTAATCACCTCATTTTTGCTACTATACCACAATATTAGCCACCCTCAACTTAGGCTTTTAGCCTGAGGTGAAGGACATAATATCCATTCCCTAAATCAGGGCCACTTTTGGTAGCCACCCTCAACATAAAGGTTCAGATGTTCAAGGATAGACCAGGGCCAATATCAAGGTATTTTACTAGACAAGGTTAGGCTAGGTAGGTATCAAGAAAGAAAAGGTATATGTAAGCCTCAAATATTCGGAACAAGGGATAAACTATTTCTTTTGGTGAATCATTTAGGCAAAAGTGGACTAAATTTAATAACAATAGCCTAAGATCCTTTCCTAATCAACAAAATCTTCAGTCCAACTCAGAATGACAGAGGAAGTTCTGAATCAGTATACAATGCACGAACATGACAAAATTAGCTCTCACACACACATGACATTGCACACATAATCAATATAGACTCACAAGTTATGCTTCAAGCATCAAATTACCTTCGCTTCATCAGAACAAACATTGTCAAACCAATCACTCATGCAAGATCGCAAGTATAACCAACAATCACCAAAAATTTTGTGGGTACCCATTTTTCAACACATTCAATAAAACCATTCAAAACTAAATACATGCCAAAAGTATTAGTCGTCATATATCCACAAATTATCTACAACACCTAAAATATGCCGGTTCAACATAAAGTAAAATTATTCACAAGAAAAAAAAAGGTAAGAAAACCTTGGGAGAATAAAAAATAGGATAGTTATGGACTAAAGGCTACTCAGACTTTCACCCTAGTCCATAACTTCTCATACCCCACCAAAAAGTTGTACTTTTTCCTCAAGTAAATATATATATATATATATATATATATATATATATATATAATAAAACTTAAATAAAAACATATCATCCAAAATAGTAATAAAAACCAATTATCCAAAAACCATAGTAAAAACAAATTATCCAGAAAAATAACAGTAATGAGAAGAAAGAATCCAAAAGTAGTAGCAAGAACATGGGTCAAAAGTATCAAACATCCTTGTGGTGCTTAAGCACCGGCATCAGTCTGATCCTAGGGGGCTCTCTCCTCTGGGGTGGTCTGGGCTGCAGCTGAACTTGATGTATTGGCTCCATGTGATCTCTGGTACTCCCAAGCTTGCCTCTACTGCTCCGTCTGTATAGACTCTTTTATCACTAGGTCAGTAATCTGCTCCTCTAACTCCGCCTCCTCCTTAGCAGTTCTCTGTCTCTTCTGGGTCAAATCTGCATCAATACCCTCTAATGGCCTCTTCTCGGGAGCACATAGGTGATATTCGAATAGATAAATCAGGTCTTCACCCACAAGTGCCTCCGTTAGGGCTATGATCGGGGCTACTAATGATGTTATCAGGCCAGCCTTGAACTTGACCAACTCCTACTATACGACAGCCATATCTGTAGGCCATGCCCCCTCAAGTCTTTTCTGGACCTTGGCCTTGAAAGCGTCAACCCTGGCATCCACTGCAGCAACTCTTCGGTCCACTACAGATAGGGTGAATGCCTTGGCCCTCTCCTCCGAGGACTACACCATCTAATAAACCCAAGACTTGATCTACTTCATCAACTTGTCTAGCTGAGCCTTTATCTTGGATAACCTATGAACCATGGCCTGAAATGCAATAACAGACATAATAGGAAAGTCTGCAAAAGGAACCTGAGAAATAGATGGCTCTGGTGCAGGTGTAGCTGTGGGGAACCGTCTTAGTGCCAGCTGCTCTAGTGTAGCTGGAGTGGAGTTAGTGGCATGTGGAGTAGAGACCTCGATAGATGGCTCGTAAGGGAATGACTCAGGAATGGGAGGAGGAGCTGCTCTCTAGAGGGCCACTGGGTTCTTGTTAGCCTTGATCAAGCTGGGATCCATAGTGTGAAGGGACTCGACGTATGGGTTTATATGGAGAGAGACGCACACTCTGACCTCATTGCATAATCTGTGTATAAAATAGGAAACGATAATGAGGTATTCATCCAGAGCCCGGACTTATGAATCTGCTCAACCATGACACGCGCCCAGTCAATCTCATAGCCAGCTAAGATGCTGGCTAGTAACATGACTCTCTTAAAGGTAATGACATTATCCATTAATATAGGCTGAATGCGACACCAGATAATGGCCCACCATAATTTAGCACGAAAGGATAGGTGGGACTTCACTATGGGCTCGGTGTGTGCGGTGACCTATGCAAGCTTGACATCACCCTCTACTATCTGGTTCGCCACCCATTTGAGGATCTTGGTCTTCAAATCCACATTCTTCCTGATCACAACACACATCATCTTATCTATTTTGCTGTCATACTCGACTATGTGCTGTGGTACACTGTAGTTAGTCCCAAACTGTACCTAACAGATGGTTTCCTCAGAAATATTAACCCTCTAACCATGAACTAAGACCTTGCGCAATTGGGGTTCATCTATAGCCTTCTTCCCTTTGGGAAGATCTCGAAAAATGGTAGTAACATAGGGGCGTAGAACTCTCGAACTAGAAGTGGGGCATACTTACCCAGCCTCGCTGATAACCATCAAAGCCCGTGTCTATCGATCTCTGCTGCCTGAGCAGGAATTCAACTTAACCCTGAGTCATTTAACCAGGACCCTTCATGGAATTGTCTGGCAGGATTACCCTGTCCCTTTGGCTCTAGACCATTGTTGTAGATCTCTTCCATTCCCTCGATCCCCCATCAGTGATGATACAGATCCTGGGCTGAGATGGATGGGTCGACCGAGGAATAGGATATTGCTATATCCTCCTGAGACCTGGTGTTAGATTTGGAACCATCCTCACTTCCCTCTTATGTACCCTCCTCATCAAACTGGGAGGTACTCTCAACCACCATCGGTGTTAGTGCGGCCCTAGCTCTCATTTGAGGCACATTTGCCTCAGGGTTCACCTGTACATTTAACTCCTCATTAGACCCAAATGACTGCTCACTGCCTGAGTTTGTCTAATAGACTCCTACTTAAGGCTTGGATAATAACTTTTCTACCCTTAAGAGCCATAATACCTAAAATTTGCATTACAAACCAACAATGAGATCCGAAACGAACATCATGAACAAAGAAAGAAATCAGAAGAAACAAAAACACAAAGCAAACGCACGAAAACAAATTTCAACACTGCACCAGTTGCAGTTTGCAGGTATGAGGCATAGGAATGACTCGTAGGGTGACCTACGAGTCTTACTGTTACCTCATAGACTAAAGGTACCCAAGAAAAATCCAAATTCGTAGAGTTTAGTGCTCTATAGAAGTGACTCGTAGGGTGACCTACGAGTCTTACTGTTACCTCATAGACTAAAGGTACCCAAGAAAAATCCAAATTCAAAAAAGGTACGAGGCACAGGTATGACTCATTGTGTAGACTACTTGTCGTAGGCTTGCTCATATGAATTTCCAGTAACATTTTTAAACACAAGGCATGTTCACAAGACCCCAGTACTGTTCATAGTAGACACTATGACCCGTTGGTGGGTCTCGTATAGAAAATGATAAGGAACCATAGGTAACTATAATTCCCTATGAGGGGCTACTATGACTCGTAGGTCCTTCTTCGAGTCATAGGTAACCCTCGTAGCAGGGAACATCAGACATCTGTGGTGTCTTCAACATTACCACACGAACCACAGTCAATATCATAATAATTAAAACAACATTAGAAGCAATCTACAACAACCGATAACAATCAAACCAATACACCCATTACCTAAGCATGTCAACACTAATCAAACTCAACCCACAAATTGTATTCATAATTAAACAATCAAATGACAACATCCCAACACATTCGAGAATTTCCAAAGATCATCAATCCCAGAACTCACAACAATAGTACTAACACTCAAACGTCGAAGTTCAAAGGGTTGGATGCACAATCATGCTAAGAATTTCTTAAACGGCCATTTCCAACCCAAAAGCCATAGTCACAACAAAATTTCAATCCCACCATGAATCTACCAGTTAATCAACCATCACACTTTTATTTCATGCATGTGACCAACACTAAATATGACAAGATATCATCATTACAACCAACCAACAAGAGCGATCTCACAATTAGGACAAACCTTAGGGAATTCTAACCAACACAACACTAATTCTCATTTCTATGCATCAACTTTCTCATGGGTACTCTTAATACTAGTTTCAAATACACAATCATACAAAAATTCCAAAAGACACTAAAGTATATGCGTGAAATTTAACCAAGAAACATACCTTTTAAGAAGATGATGAATACTTAAACACAATGAGAAAAAAGAGAGGCCAAGACCCTAGATGTTGGATGCTTTGCCAGAAAATTAATCGGAAAATGACATGGATACACTAAAAAAAAGGATTGGAACAGTCGGGAAATATTTTGGGAGCAAATTTGTGGATTAGGTTTGTGTTTTGGGGTCAAAATGAATTTTGACCCATTTTATAACAAACTAGGCCGACTTTTAAATCATTGAGTTGGGTCTACGGGACCCTAACTACGAGTCATAGGGCTTCCTAAGACCTGTAGGTCCTGGTCTCATAGCAGACCCTAACACTTAGGAAAAAATTAAAATCTTACCTGGGTACTATGAACCCCATTTATGACTCGTAGCTTGGACTACGAATTATAAAGTTGGCTCGTAGTGTGAGTGCCAACTTTAATCATCACTGTTTTCCTCTACGAGGCATGACTACGAGTCGTAGTGCGTACTATGGCTCGTAGGCCTGATTGTAAAGGCTACTTCCATTGCTATTTTCTTCAAACTTTCAACTCTTGCTTAACACCTGCAAACCACATCTCAAAATACACCAATCTTCAAACAATACAACTGATTTAATGTTTTCAAAATCAAAACAAAAATCAATCCACTACCTAGAAATTTAAACAATCAAAATAAACTCAAAACAATCCAAAAACATGAAAAGTACTTGTGTTATCTCCTAAGAAGCGCCTTGTTTAACGTCCTGGCTCGACCTAATCATTCCTGAGTACTTAGACTTCCTCATGATTTGACGCTCCCTTATCACTGTTTCTTGTATTTCACCTTCGATCACCTTGCATATGTTCCAATTGTGTGGAAACAAGATCAAACTTGTCATCAAGTCGTTGAATTGCCAATGCTTATTGGTCCACTTTATAGTTCACCTTGATGATGTCAAATTTGATTTCTCGCATCATGTCCTCTTGTGTGTCCATTCTCTTGATCAGTTCAATGCCATTGATCTTGGGAGATTCACCCGCAGTGTATTGTTAGTGTGGTAGCTTGAACCAAGGATTTTCTCTATTCATTCCTTCTTTGGGACTGTCCCCAGACAAACTAGTTTAGGCAGCTGGGTGCTTATGAAGTGGTTGGTACATATGATAAATGGCAGAAAACTTGTCCATATATTCAGTGACTTCAACAAATGATTTTTTTTAAAAATGACCAACAATCCCCTCCAAATAGAGCATCTGGTTGAGCTTGTTGTGTAGAGTTTAGTGCTCTATAGAAGCTCACCACTAGTTTATCATCTGATAGACCATGATTTTGGGCCTTCTCCACTAACCCTTTATACCTTTCCCAAGTTGTGCTTAACGAATCACCAGGGACTCGTTGAAAGTTTATGATTTGATCCTGCTACTGATACTTGTTAGGTTTATCATATAAACTTACTATGAACACTCTTTGCACCTCTCTCTAGTTAGCAGACACATATTCAGGAAGCATAAACCACCACTTTGCTATATCACATCAGAGAGTATGGAGAAACTTGAAGGGCTATTGTGTCCAAAGTTGGATGTCATGCTCCCATAACTTCTCTATATATCTGTGAAAACCTTTGTAGATAGGAGCGAAGGTCTTTAGATGGCTGACCATAGAACAAAACACTTCTGTATAGTGATTGAAGTAGATCACTTGTGATGAAAATTTGTTCCCGGGTCATTGCTTGGTATCCTGCTGAATATCTGAATTTGGCTGGAACAAAAATGAAACCTCTACAATGTTCCTGTATAAGGAGAGCTAACAAAAACGAAAAACATAAAATACAAGAGAATCTAGAAATTAACACTTGAATTAACTATTAGAGAGATCAAGTCAAAAACCTAGCCGTATTCCCCGCCAACGGCGCCATAAATTTTGATGTTCACGCTCCATTAGTAAAGCGGTTGCTATCAAGTACAAACCTAACCAGAGGCCAGGGTTGACTCTACAGGGTGTACGGGTTTCACAACCTTGACTCACCAACAATTATTTCAAGTACCAATCGACTATATTCTCTAGAATGAGGGGGGGTTTGCAATTTGAAGAGAAGAAAATGAAAAAAAATACTATACTACTAAAGTGAAGAGATAACCGATTAGGGAGCAACTTTGGAATTGTGTTCCTCATGATTCACTAACTCAAATACCCTGGATAACATCCCTAATTGAGACATCGCATGTAGGACGATAACTTAGGTTCTTCCAGCCCTTTGGAAAAGGTGAAGGTCGAATTTCACCATGATGCTTGGTCGGCTACCATGGTGCCAACTAACCATTATCTATTGTCCCAGTCAACATCTCCTTTGTCGGGTTTGGTTGATTAGACGAGAACACATCAACCGAACCTGATCCATAGGAATCTGTCATCAATCAAATCCTGTCATCCATTTCCTATATATCAATCAATGGATATACAACCTAGCGAACTACTGATGTGCTGTCAAAATACAACACATTTGATGCCTAAAATAAGGAAGTTTATGAGTTCTTAATGCAACTTTTTATGGTTTTTATGTGTTTCATGTTTGTTTTTGTAGAAAATACATATTGGCTTAATTTTTGGGAAAAGTAGTAGATTTTGCTGAAATTAAGGACCTATGAGACCCACTACGAGTCATAGCCCAAGCTATAAGTCGTAGGGGACGACCGTAGTGATTAACAACTTTCAAAAAATTAAAATCTGAGAAATTGAAGTTCAGCCATACGAGCCCAGGGTACGAGTCGTAGACCAAACCACGACTCGTAGTATAGATTATAGCAGTTAAATCTAAAATGCCAAGTGCTAACTACAAAAGCCCGATTACGACTCATAGGTCACCCTATGAGTCGTACTTACGAGCCGTAACTGCTGCCGACCAACTTTTCTTATTTATTTTAAGTTTCTTTTTTGTAAATAGTATAAATAGTTTATGATAGAGTTTTTTGAGATATATTTTGCACATCAGTAAAGAATTGTTCTCAAAATCATCTCAAAAGGCACACAAAAGTTTCAACGTTCTCAAAACATAACCAAATTATGGTAAATACCCGTAGTTACAAAAAATGGGGGAAGTCTTTTTTAAATAAAGAATTACCATTTGAAAAGCTTTTTATATCTCAAAATATATGACAATTCACAATTCAACTCAAAAGCATTTCATTCCTCAAAGTATGATATAACCCACAACTCAACCCCTCTCTATAGCATTACAAGTATAAATAGTGTTACAACCTTCCATTACAGGCAATTCAAGAAACTCATACTCGCGAAGTAATAAAAAAAAGATAAATAAAGCCCCCACACAGGCAACACAATACAATCAACATCTCAATTCATGATACAGTCTCATCCCATCATTTATGACCTAAGAATAATCAATTTTTCAATCTCAATCACCAAGAAGGATAGCCAAATCTACCAAGATTGCCAAAAATGACACCTGAAAAGCTCTACCAAAGAATATTCCCTAAAATATCAACTCTAAAATGATTCCCAATTATCAAGACTGAAAAGAATAAATCAAAATGAGCTCAACAGTACCTAATTTCAAGGTTTTAGATCCGAGGGTTAAATCCTCCAAAAATGACCTCAAAATCGACAAGGGTGAAAGTAGAATTTTATTTGAAAATTATATTCTACAAGTCAAGAGGAGTTTATAGTTGAAAACTCATTAAAATTGAGTAAGAAATAGATTCAAAATCATCAATTTACCCAAAGTTCAAGTTCTTCAAGAAACCATAAGAATTGAAATTCAAAACACTAAATTAGAAGTTGAAATCATTAAATAATTGATAGAAAATAAAGATATTAAGTTAAAACCACTTACCCAAATAATTTATCTAGAAAATCTCTTTAAAACCTCCACAATAGAATTTCCAAAGCTCAAAATATCAAATGTGGAGAAAACTTCAAAATCAGTCCTAAAACAAGCCTCATATGCTGCTTGGGAGGATCTTGAAAAGCTGAAGTGATTAAGGGATCACTTTAGTGTTCATCTCTTAAGCAACCATTGGGTTGCAAAAACAAACCTCGATGATTCACCTCTATTGCTAAAGCGAAGAGTGGTATGCTGAAGCGATAGACGCTTAAGCGACCCCCTTCCGCTTTTGTGATACCTGAGGCACTAGACCTTGAATAAAATTTCAAAAATCACCTAACGCATAGAATTAACACTCGAAATTTGTTCAGAAACCTATACACACAAACCATATATACTAACCTACTAATTTTAATGTTTCAAATTCAATGGAATACTCAAATATTGTATCTAGGGTCTCCTTGACGTAGAATTCAATTAGTCATAACTAAGCTATCTTAAGGCTAAAAAGACTAAAATACCCTCAGAACCCTCCAAAAATATGACAAAGCCCCTCGCAGTGCTAAAATGACCTCCCGAATTCAACAAAATTATCAGAGATTCGATTGAGCACCCAAACTCAAAATATTGACCAAAGTCAAACCTTGCTCCAATTTAACTCAAACTTGCAACTTACGATCTCAATTCCTTAAACCAACCTCAAATCTACAAGCGATGATGCTCTTAGATCAATTTTTATATTTCAAAGCTGATAGAACAAATATAATTCCATTTTGAGGATCCTTACTCTGATTGGTACTAGAAACCACTTTTGAACAATTTAATTTTTCAATTTCAACTCACACATTACTCAAATCTTTCTCAAAACTCCAAATCTTATCAAAAAACTAATCAATTATGACTCGAAGCAACTATCGGAGATATAAATGATAATCTTTCAAAAATTTTCAAAAATGACTTTCATGCCATTATAAAACCCACCACTAAATATTATGTCCATCCTCAAACATAAGGTAAAGAAAATAACCTGGAGTCTTAAAATGATGGGGATACTGCATGCATATCGGACTCCATCTCCCAAGTTGCCTCTTTCACTGGTTGACGCTAAACCTTTATCAAAGCGAACTCCTTGGTCCTAAGCCTCTGAACTTACCAATCTAGAATAGATTCTAGCTTTTCCTCATAAGTCAAATCCAGACATAACTCCTCTGAATCATAAGAAATAATATAGGACTCACTCGGTATATATCTCTAAAGCATGAAGACATGGAATATACAGTGTATGGCTGGTTACCTATGTGGTAAGGCTAACTCATAAGCCATATCTTCTACCCTCCTTATAATCTCAAATGAGCTAATGAACCTTGAGCTAAGCTTTCCCTTTTTTTCAAACCTCATTACACCTTACAAGGGTGATAAATTTAGCCACACACGATAACCCTCAATAAATTATAAAGAACAAACACTCTTATCAACATAGCTCTTCTGGCAACTCTATGCTGTCAATAGTTGACTTTGAATCAAATGCACCAACTCCATAACATTCTCAAGCAAATTAGTATCCAAAGAATACACTATAATAAAATCAAATCAACTAATGGGTGATCAACATCTACAACTAGACAATGCCTTAAATAAAGCTATCTGAATGTTCGAAAGGTAGTTATTATTGTAGGCAAATTTTGAAGGGAAATGCGGATCCCAAAAGGCACCAAAATCAATCCTATAAGCCTGAAAACATGTCCTCTATAACCTGAATAGTTTGTATGGATTGGCCATTAGTCTGAGGGTGGAATGCTGAAATCATATGTAATTGTCCTACCCTAAACTGCAATGCCTTCCAAAAGTGAGAAGTGAACAATGAACCTCAATCCAAAACAATTGAAATAGGCACATGAAATTGAACAATCTTATGAATGTAGACTCGAGCTTACTACTTTGTATTGTAACTAGTCTTTAATGGAATGAAATGAGCTGATTTAGTCAATCGGTACTCTATCACCCCAATTGAGTCATACTTACTCAATGCTAAGAGTAATCCAGTGAAAAAATCTGTTATAATTCTCTCTTACTTCCACTTTGGAATGAACATTCTCTACATCAAACCCCATAGTCTTTGATGCTTGTATTTCACATGTTTGGCAATTTAAACACTTGGCCATAAATTTCATGATATCCCTCTTTATTGCATACCACCTATAATGTTGCTTCAAATCCTGAGACATATTTGCCACTCTTGGATGAATAGAATACTTTGCACAATGACCCTTCTCTAAGATGATGTACACCT
Source organism: Solanum virginianum (assembly GCA_000787875.1). Classification (NCBI taxonomy): domain Eukaryota; kingdom Viridiplantae; phylum Streptophyta; class Magnoliopsida; order Solanales; family Solanaceae; genus Solanum; species Solanum virginianum. The sequence continues at coordinate 110,959 of DF358032.1, forward strand.
AATCACCAATATTAGGCACATAATTGTAACTATTAATGCTAATACTCCCTCAGAATCAACATAAGCCAATATGGATTCACCCCTCAACACTTTGTCCCAAATAATCCTTAACTTCCCATCATCAAACTGGTGGGCATGAATTTGATCCATCAAGATTGACTAAGCCTTAATGAATTCCAAAACACTATGAGGTAGGGAAATAACTAATTGAACCATTTGTCTAGTCAATGACTGAACCTTCAATGCCAAAGGCCTCTCTTCTACCCTAAGGAATTCCAAGTTACCCATACAACAAGTCTTCCTACTGAAACCATCTACCACCACATTAGCCTTGCCCGGATGATAAATAATGGTGATATCATAATCCTTTAACAATTCAAACAACCTATAATGCCTCATGTTCAAGTTGGCTTGAAAGAAGATATATTTGAGGCTATGATGATTAGTAAAGATCTCACAGTTCACCCCATGTAGATTGTGCCTCTACAACTTCAACACAAACACCGCTGCTGCTAACTCCAAATCATAGGAGGGGTAGTTTTCCTAATACGCTTTCAGCTGTTGAGAAGAATAAGCTATGATTCTCCTCTTCTATATCAATACACCACCCATGCCAACACCTAAAGCATCACATAAAATAACAAATGCTACACCCTCTTCACGTAATGCCAAAATAGTTGTTGAAGTCACAAACTCCTTGAGCGTTTGCAAGCTTGGCTCATACTCACCAGTTTACTAAAATGCCATAGTCTTTTGAGTAATCCTAGTCAAAGGAGCTGTGATAGAGGAGCACCTTTGGAAAATCAACAATAATAGTTTGTTAGAGGAATGAACCTCCAAATATCAGTAACTTAGTGGGTCTCACCCAATCACAAACTGCTGCGATTTTGGCTAGATTAACCATAATAGCATCATCAGTCACTACATGAGCCAAGAAAACCACAAATTCAAGCCAAAACTCACAAACATAGAACTTGGCACAAAGCTTTTCCTCATTCAATATCTTAAGTATGGCCCTTAAATAACAAATATAGTAAGCCTCATTCATGGAATAAACCAAGATATATCTATAAAGACAATCATAAAAGAGTCCAAATAATAGCCAAATAACTGTTTCATCGACTCTATAAAAAGTCATCTAGGGCATTAACCAACCCAAAAGAGATGACCATAAACTCGTAGTTCCCATAATGAGTTTTAAAGATGATCTTCTGACTCTCAAACTCTCAATTAGTGGTAACCTAACCTCACATCAATCTTGGAGAACATCAAAGCTTCCTAAAGCTGGTTAAATAGATCATCAATACGATAGTGTGATATTTATTCTTTATCATCACTTATTCAATTGGCGATAACCAATACATATTTTCATTGTACCATCTTTATTTTTCATAAACATCATCGATGCACCGATAGTGAGACACTAGGTTGAATAAGTCCTTTGTTTAATGAATCCTCCAATTGTTCCTTTAATTCCTTCAATTAAGTGAGAGCAATATGATAAGAAGAAATACAAATGGACTTAGTCCTCAGCTCCAAAATAATAAAAAATAATATCATGATAATAACGAATGTCTGGTAAATCTATAGAGAATATATCCATAAGCACTCTCACCACCTTTGGGGTTTCTAAAACAGATGGCTCTTTAGTAAGATCATGCACATAAGTCAAATAAGAAAACCAACCATTATCTATCATACACTAGCATGCATATAAGGTATCACCCTATTTTGATATGAGCTTAGAGTACTCATGCATGATAATCAAGGATCTAAAATAAGCTAAGGTCACTATTGACATTTTAATCAAGCATTGCATGATAAAGAGACAACCAAATCAACACGTAATATCATATCAAAATCACATGCATATATAACAAAGCCAACTCTGCTTGGATCTTCCTACTTGAGAATGTCATTATACAACCTTAATACACCCTATCCACTACTAAAAACTTGCCTATTGAGGTAGAAAAACTAATAGGTACCTCAAAGGGCTCATATACATTATAAATATTTGTAGCAAAATAATTTGACACATAGGAATAACTGTCGGATAAAATAATATTAAAGTGTAGTGGTGGCAGACTAGAATAGTACCTATGATTGTTGCCTCTATCATGACCTGACCTTTCATGTCATGATGGCACCTAGTAGATTCCTTCTACAGGCAAGCTAACCCAATGTCCACGGTACCTGTCCTGAATAACTAATCATAATCGTAACTAGCACCATACAAAAAAAACCAACAACAACCTACAGGACATCTCCTGTACGAAGCTACTATAGACTCAAAACAAGTATGTGTGTGTGCGTGTATATATATATCTTTTGATGACATTTTCAGAGGGAGATATTCTTAAAATAGCAACTGAATCTTACTCGTTCCACAATAATCATCTACGACCATAAGAAATAAGAAGTTAGAATGGATAAATGAGATAGTAGTTAAAATGAGACAGAGGGAGTCCTACTAGAAGTGGCAAAACGGTTAAATTATTTGGGTACTCAACCCATTTAAGATGGATAGAAAATGGGTAAAGCTCATATTTACCCATTTAAATATGGGTAAAAATGACTCATTCATAATGTAAATAAATTTCTTATTTGAAGAAGTTGGGGTGTATGAGGGTAATTAAATTTTTTTAAAATTTTCTGAAAATTATATTAACTTTTTATTGGGAGGGAAAAAATTATTCTTTTTAAAATATTTAGGGGTAGGGGTGTGGATCAGTCGATTCGGTTTTATGCATTATTGGTTCAATTTATTGATTTTTACATATGTTAGAAAAGTAACAAATGAATAAAATAATGTGCTCCCACCCCCAACCCCGCATTTTTTATTTTTTATTTTTTATTCCACCCCCTCGAACGAATACAAAAAAAAAGAAATTTATTTTTTTAAAAATTCAAATTTTAGAAAATTTTATTTTATATTCCACCCCACCCAGCCCCCCACCTCCATCCCCCCTCCAACGAATAAAAATAAAAATTTAATTTTTTTAAAAACTCAAATTTTGAATTTTTTCTAAAATTTTGCAAAACTCATTTTCTATCATGCCTCGGGAGGGTATCCTGGGCGTAACTGGCACTCGGAGAATATTGCTAGCCCCCGAGTGAACCACCTGGCTTCATCACATTAATTTAATCATGCATCAATGCAAGACATCAAAATTAGAAATCAAATAACAATGAGCTATTCTATGTCATCACATCTACGTCAAGAATAAAGGCCATAGGCCACAAGACTAGTCATTAACGTCCATCTCATAAACTAGAACTAAAGAAACTCAGTTTAGAAAGGGGAAAGGACCCCAATATCACAACATAATCTCTATGTCTATGTCCATGAAGCCTCTATCTCTGTAAGTCTAAGAAGGTACCATGACAGGTCATGACTATCACAAACTTAGAATAACTCAAAACGTAAGAAAATGAAATAAAAGACATCCTCTAAATGTAGGGTAGGACTTGCCAAGTTTTTGAACCTCAATGAATCATTTGCTGAAGTCTTCTGTCTACTGAATCTGCATCATGAAATGATGTAGTGCCAAATGACGTCAGTACGTGGAATGTATGGTATGTAAACGGACTAAACGTAAATAGTATAGACAGAATAATATGGAATAACAACAACTCATCAGACACTCACCTTATCTCAGAATAAAAATTAGACACGTACACATCAACATCAATCAAGACGCACATCAGCAAAGTCCCATATCAACAATAAAAATGTGGAGCAATAGCTATGTATACATCAACCCACAAGTTCCATTCAAGAACACAATTACGATAAACTATCAAGGTGGAACCTATCTGGGAGTTTCTCTAATCGATAACCATCACCTATTAGCCAGTGATGATACAACAAAGTGATGTTATTACCATATCTATCCAGTATCTTGCCGGGGTATAGGACAAGTCTAGCCTATCAGTGGATCCATAAATCTATCAATTTCTCTTTTGGGACTAAGGAAACATCTGTTTATCATGGTCCAATCTTCTCCTACACTGGACACATAGTTAATGAGTACGAGTGAGGCTCACTCTTACTAATTTTGATGCTTAAAACTCCTCCCAAGAATCAACATGCTCATAAGCCATCAAATATCAAGATTTCTTATCACTTGGTCTTTTTTGGACAATGAACATTATACATCTCATCTATCATCAACTCAATTGATTAGGGATGATCTTTCAAGATTAAATTCAACCTCTTTAAGACTTTAAAGATATCACTCTAAACCAATCCCATCAACATCATCATCAATACATTCAACTCAAGACCCAGGACACAATATCAAGCACATCCATATCACCAAGGCTCTAGACATCAACCCCTAATCTCATTATTAAAATCTTTAACAAAGTAATCATGTAGAGTTGCATGTAATAATTCAAGAAAACTATTTAAATAGTAAATTAAGTTTATGATAATCATCAATCTAGAAAGATATATATATATATATATATATATATAT
>DF358031.1:3023-17497 GCA_000787875.1 Solanum virginianum
CCGCTCTTATCTATGTAGTAGAGGTGTTATTGGACATGTTATGTATCTATGATATGAGCCTTGACCTATTTGTCTCTTTATTACGATGTTATGCAAGCTTTTTCCCTTAGTCCCAATTCCCCTTGTTTTAGACTGTTATGTTGGTTTGCATTGTTTTTGCAACCAAGGTTGTGTAATGATATGCTATGAGGCTTGTTTGGGGTTCCTTCGTGTTCTCTATTTGTCGGTCATGTCTAGGCCCTAGGCTTGGGTCGTGACAAGAGTCTTGGCATAAATGTGAAGCTAAGTACCGCATTTCATTCTCAAACAGATGGACAAGCCAAAAGAATGATACAAACCTTGGAAGATACGTTGAGGGATTGTGTGTTTAATTTCAAAGGAGGTTGGGATAATCACTTACCTCTTGTTGAATTATCTTATAATAATAGCTTCAACTCAAGTATTGAGATGGTGCCATCTGAAGCCTTATATAGTAGACAGTGTAAATCACTGGTAGGATAGTTTGAGTTTGGAGATGTGTCCTTGATTGGACTGGATTTGGTACTTGCTGCTATGGAGATGCCAAAACGAGTGAAGATGTTCCTTTTGAGGAAATTCACCACACCTTTACCATCATTAGATGGCATGGCAACTACCTCCACCTATTTTTACACATAATCCATAACAAGCAAGATATATCTAGTGCCAGACAATCTCATAAAGATTCTTATAAACTCAATACCCCAAACATCAAATATCTCTAACTCAAGAAATCGAGTAAGAGGAAATTTGGTCTAGAAATATTACCTTGCAGTTGGTACTTTGAATAGGACTCGGCAAATTCATGAGCATCCCTATGAAAAGTTGGCCAGTAATAACCACTTTGAAGGAGTTTTGAGGATGTACAAATCCCTACGTGATGGCCTCCAACTGGTGATGAGTGGCACTCCTCTAATATAGACTCCATAGAAGACTCTGGCACACATCTATGAATCATATTATCTACCCATTCCTTGAAAAGGTACGACTCATCCCAAAAATACCTTTTCGCATCAAACAAGAATTTCCTCCTTTGATGATGATTGGGAAAGTCCAGCATTATCCCATATACCAAGTAGATGGCAAAATCCACATACCCAGGTGAAGTTGTTGTTGTCATTTTCATCACAGCCTTATCTAGGAAACTATCAATGATATCTGTCATTACTTGGACCTAGGGCCTAGGAGTGACATGGTGAATGGGAACCCGTGAGTCCACAAACAAGCTCAAAGTATCCATATTCACATCATCTATTCATAAACACATAATAAAGTAGTAAACACGTAGTTCTAAGGGACGAAAAAATATGACTCACGATATGGGGATATCATAGGGATAGGGATTTGCATGAATTCACATGGCATATGACACATAGAAACTAAGGAGCAGGTAAGTATGACTCACTCTATAGGGATAGAACGTGACTTTGGACTTTCCACATTTCATCATAAGAAAATCATCAAAGTATCAATATCCAATAGATAGCCAAAACCATAACCTCTAAATAGTACAACATAGCACAAATCTGTACAAGAGTTTACATGTTGTCCAACAATGCCCCTAACTCGTGGAATAGGATAGGGGAAAGATATGTCCCGAGCTCACCCTCAAATTAAATATAACATAAACAGAAGCAAGATAATAGGTAGATGGATTATGCCTTGTCCTTAGATGATAGGACTCACCACAACAACTTTCACAATCGGAGCTAGCCATCAAAAGGTGGATGGATATAGTCTTCAATCCCTATATGGTTAGATCATGTAGGTAAAAAGTATGTGTTAGTATGTTTGAATGTACTAAGTATGCGGGCTTACAATGCATATTAACTTATCAAACCTGCATTCAACGTTAATGGCAAGGGCACATGTATAGAATGAATCATATTAGCAAAGAAGAGTAATATATCAATATGCCATGAAATATGTGATGCATGCAATGCCATAATACTCCATATAGAAGGTATGTGACTGTAACTGACATCTCAAACCCGTATGAGCTGCTATATGAATTTGCCCAATGAAAGCCTCCTATCGGGTGAGAAAAGATTACTTGCCAATGGTAATCTACACTATACATTACGACCTGGTCATTTTAGTGTGATGGCCACCTTACTTACAACCCGATCTTTTCGAAAGGATTTCCATATCATATCATATCATAGTTGTAACCATAACTTAACGCTCAGTCATTTGGGTAAAGGTTACCATAACATATACCTATGTTGGCACTTAGTTCAAGGGAAAGGAACAGGACCCTTGAGGATAGCCTTGACGCATCCAATTCCATTCGGTACTAAGTCATCATCCCACAAGAATACATATATACATATATGTGCTTTCAAAAGGGGCATAAGTACTTTCAAATCATTTCGATGCATACTTAGGCTTAAAAGCAAACATTCTGCATAATCTGCACATTTAGGCTCAAAAGCCAAAGCATACTTCACTTCACACTTTCATGCATAGGAGTAGCTCATTCACTTATAAACAAGATGGTGTAAAACACCTGGAGTTGCTCAAAGAGCCATATCATAGACATTTATGTGATAATATTCTTGTCATAACCATATTCTTATCAAAATCATATTCATAAATATATGTTGGCTTAACCCACCGCATAATCTTCATCAAAACCAATACTCATGTATGGATATGTCATGAATGATATGAGAATAGCATGTGCAATAGAGATTCAAAATAAATTAATAATACGTTATGAAGTTCAAGTAAATCCATGTTTAAATCACACAATTTAAATTACCCATGCTTAAATCAAACTTTAAAGGGGACATACACATTCAAATCTCCATAGTATCAATCCAATTCTTCATATTAGGGCTTAAATCACTTCAAAATAAACAATTAAACATGGCCCATATCTCAATTGAATCAAATAAACAATAACTTAAAAGACCCATACTCAAAGTAAGCTTGAATATCATAAATTAAATAGTGAAAAGAGTTTAAGTCTTCATGGGTGAAAGGAACTATGAATCAATCCCACATACCTTAGCTAATAAGAAGAATCAAGAAGAAATTTATTGAAGAAGAAGTCCCTTTCTTAAGCTTCAAGCCAATCCTTTAAGGCTCACTTAAGAGGAGTTCTTTTGATGAGATTTTGAATATTCTAAGTGTATGATTGAATTTGAATGAGAATAGAAGAGTATAGGTCTTTTGAGAGGTTTAGGATAGGTTAGTAAGTTATAAACAACCCTTAGGAATATCCAAAATTACAAGAAATTCATTAATGAAATGAGTGTCAAAAAGTTGCCAGGGGTCCCATAAAGGGGCCTCACGGATCATGTAGGTATCTCACGGACCGTGTGGCCATCCGTGTGACTTCACTTAGAAAAATTCTTCATTGACTAAGTTTTGAGATAGTGATTTCATACTTAGGGAATTTTCACGCCAGCACCCTTACGAGCCACCACATGGACCATATGGTGTCACAAGACCAGTGCAGAGGTTCATATACGAAGTTCCTTAGCCAAAATATGGTTTTCAAGACCAAGGCTTCTCTCAGGATCTACCACATGGCAAGTGAAGTGCCACACAAACTATGTGGTGCTTAGTAAGGAATGCCTTGGTCTTGAAATCCAACTTTGGCCAAGCACTCTACACAAACGGCCAAGGGCCACCTTATGGCTCCTCCACACGGCCAGTGAAGCTTCTCACGACCCGTGGAGGTGCCTTTGTAGTGTCACCTTGGTCAAAAACTTTCTAGAACCAAATGCCATACACCATTAAGGCCTCACAAAGTCTAGGTCCTAACAATATCCCTTTTCTCAATACACAAGCTATGTGGTTCAAGACGAGAGAGGTTATTAGCCACTTGGTTTTCACACCTCTTTCGATCCTTCACTTCAAAATAAAACTCTAGTAGCAATAACAACCACCTAATAAGTCTTGGCTTGGCATCCTTCTTACCCAAGAGATATCTAACGGCAGCATGACTGGTGTGCAAAACCACTTTTGTGCCCAAAAGATAAGCCCAAAACTTCTCAAATGCATAGACCATAGCCCATAACTCTTTTCAATCACTGTAATTCTTTTGGACTGTGTTGAGGATCTTCCTTGCATAATAGATGGGGTGAAATAGCTTGCCTCTTCTTTGACCCAATATAGGCCCCTAAGGCTACTCCACTAGCATCGTATATGAATTCAAAAGGTTAAGACCAATTAGGGGACACAATCACCGGAGCCTCAACCAATTTTTCTTTAATGCCCTCAAAAGCTTTCATATATGTTGCATCAAATACAAAAGAGTCTTTTTCAAGAAACTTGCACAACAGACTAGCAACTTTGCAAAGTCCTTGATAAATTGCTGGAAGAAACTGGGGATGGCCGACGAAACTTCTCACTCCCTTAACGGATATAGGAGGTGGGAGGCTAGCAAAAACCTCCATCTTGGCTTTGTCTACTTGCAACCCTTTTCCTGATATTTTATGTCCTAACATAATCCCCTTTTTGACCATAAAGAGACATTTCCTAGTTAAGTACCAAGTTGGTCTCAACCCCCTGCTAAAGCACTTTCTCAAGATAAGCAAGACACTACTCAAAGTATACCTAACAAAAAAGAAGTCATCTATAAACACTTTCATCGAATCCTCCACCATGTCAGCAAATATGGCCAACATGCAGCATTGGAAGATTGTTAGTGCATTACAATGACTAAAGGCTTTCTTTTGAAAGTGATGGTCCCATATGAACAAGTGAAGGTGGTCTTTTCTTGATCTTCCGAGACTATAGATATTTGTTTATGCCCAGAATAACCATTGAGGAAGTAATATGATCCTCTACCTGCAAGTCAGTCTAGTATTTGATCCATAAATGGTAAAGGAAAGTGATCCTTTCTATAGAATCATTTAATATTTTGTAATCCATGCATATCCTACACCCTGTAACCAGTCTTGTAGATATGATTTCACCTCTCTCATTCGAGACGATGATTATTCCTTTCTTCTTTAGCACACACTATATCAGACTAACCTTATTGTTATAGACAATTAGGTAAATCACGTCGGTGTCAAGCCACTTGATGATCTCTCTCTTAACTACCTCCTATATAGGGGAATTGAGTCGTCTTTGGTATTTCATACTTGGTTTACAACATTCCACCAACTTGATCTTATGGATGCAAATTCCCGAAAGAATGCCCACCATGTCAGCTATGGTCCATCTGATGGCCTTAACATGTTTTTTAAGCACTTTCACAAGGGCCTTATACTGTCATTCTAACAAATCAGCTACAATAATAATTGGTAATGTGCAATCAGCACCCAAAAATGCATATTTGAGTTGAGATGGAAGCTCTTTTAATTAAAGGTTTGAAGGAGTGTCTATGGAAGGCTTTGCAGGCTGAATGTCTCAACTTTTTAAGTTGATGTCAAGCTTAGACGAAGCCTTTAAATAAGAACCAGTACCCATTAAAGCAATAACCACTTCTTCATAATTATCAATTTCATCATTGTCATAATTTAACAATATGTTAGCCAAAGACACACCATCCAAGCAAGCTAGCTCACTCATACTCTCTATAGCCTGATCAATCACATCAACAATTGAATTCACTTGGAACTCACAAGATCTATTCATTGTTTCACATATGTTGAATATTACTTCCTCATTATTCACTCAAAATTTTAAATTACCTCTTTCCATATCAACTAGTGCCCTTCCGGTAGCCAAAAATGGTCTTCTAAGTATGATTGACACTTCTACATCCACTTCACAATTGAGAAACACAAAGTCAGTAGGAAAGATGAACTTGTCTACCTTCATCAACACATCATACAAAATACCAACCAGTCTTTTAATAAGTCGATCCACCATTAAAGGTATGAAATAATCGAACCGATCAATAAATTGAATCGACAAAAATATTGTTATTTTGTTGTTATTGGGTTATTAGGTTATGGGGAAAAAATTTATTGCATATCGGTTCAATATTGATTTTAACTATTGGATTATTGGGTAAACCAATAACCCAATAAGATTATAATAATTTACTATTTTACCACTTCAAAAATATTAAATATCAGTAATTTAATAGTAATAGGGCATTGCAGCAATACTTTACCTATTTTAATTTTTATAGTACTTAAGTGATTAGTACACCATTTTAGTATTTTAGTTTGTAATTAACTAATTATAACTTTCGCAAGTTTGTGAACATGATCTTTGCACTCCATCTGCTTTTATTAATACAAATTCTCATTATCATTCTTATAGGGTAAACTGAAAATTGAACCATTAAGGACTTAAAATAGATAAATCAAAAATTGATAAAAAATTATTGATGTAGCCTAAGTTGCTCCTCCTTTTTGAAGGTTAAAGCGATCGTTGCCAAGTTATATAACCTAACCGAGGTTAGGATTGATCCCTTAGGGAATATGGTAGACTTAGCGTAATTTCAAGCAATTCGAGTTAATTAACGTACTTATCTCCCCAAAAAAAGAGGGTTTTTGTAAATTGCAGAGAGTAATCCTAAACTAACACAAGTGTATGAGACCAGTAAGAAGAGTAACTAGGTTATTGTATTCCCCATGATTCCTTAACTTGGTATTACCAAATAATCGCATTCTTTTCTAGTGTGTTACATGCAAAACGATAAGTTAAGTTTACCAAACCCTTTGATCCAGGCGAGAGGTAAATTTCACTACGTAATTTGATCCATCCTACAATGAGACATTACTAACCCTTAACTATTGTCCCAGTACAACCTCCCCTTGATCCTGTTTGATTGATTAGATGCGAAGAAATCCATTGAATCCTTCTAACCCTTACCTATTGTCCCAGTACAACCTCCCCTTGATTTAGTTTGGTTGATTAGATGAGAAAACATCAATTAAATCCTGTTAGTTAATCTATTTTCCAATTTTTACTACCTTGATCCAGTCAGTAACACTATACAAGTTCTAATATTGGCCACCATTAAAAAGCAATCAAAACGAAGAGAATTAATTAGTACATGCATGCACACTTTCAAAGAATTACGAATTATCCAATTTTACCTTGTTAGTTCTTCATGGTTCCCACAACTCTAGTTGTGGATTTAGCTAGCTACTTATATTCATTGTAGAAGTAAGAATCATGATATTGAACAACATAATATAGCACTTACAAGGATAAAATTAAGAATAAGAAATCCAAGATCTTCAATAAAAAAACACAAGTTATGAATTAAAATCACAAAAATAATGTTTGAAGTATTTTTTTCTCAGTGATTCTCTCTCCTCTTGTACATTCCCTACTTGTTGTCTACTGAAAATAACCTAACAAAACTATTTATAGTGTTTAAAATACAAATCCAAAACAAAATAAGAGAACTGGATTCGACCGGCAATACAAGCAAGTCTACGGGTTGTACTAAGTTCTATGGCCCATATTGGGGCTTCGTGGACTTCATTCTTCAATTCTGGGTTTAGCTTCTATGAGTCGTATTCAGACTTACAGCCCATATAGGGTTTCATTTGATGACTTTTCCGAAACTCCTAATTTTCTAATCCTCATGATATGAAACCTCATCTACGACTTGTACTTCATTCTACGGCTTGTTTGATAGTTCGTAGATTTAACTTCAGAAAATACCCCTTCACTAGATTTTACTACGAACACAACACTACGGCTAGTAAAAACCTCCACGGCCTGTAAAGAGTATCATAGAATAGCAAAAACTTCAGCAACTGCACACTTAGCCAAAATTGTACCAAATCCTGTAACCCTAAAAAACAAACATAAAACCACATCAAACCTATTAACATCACTTTGAGAACATATAAAATTCCAAGTTTTAAGCATCAAAAGTCTTGTATTTTGACAGTACATCAACACCCTTACTTAAAATTGTTGCTTATCCTCAAGCGATAGACTCAATCTATATAAGCAGTACAGTAACACACAAACCCTAATCTAAGGGCACACATCATTCCAAAATAAAGCACAGATGCCCACACCACTCATAAATGCATATCGGATAGCTATCAGGCAAACCAATGCCGATCAAAACATATGATAGTGCATTTATGACAAGCAAGTTAACAACAGAAAAGTAATAATCACTAGTTTATTCTAGAACCAACAGGGCAATGAAAGTGCCCACACACAAAAAAGTCTCATATCCCACTCATAAAGATATTTTCAGATTCAACGCTTCGGACTAAACAAAATTACTCACTCTCACAAAATATATTCAAGTATCATTCTCAATACCATATGTTCGCCCCTATACTCATGACTATGATCTTTGACTACTTGGACTAGGATCACTGTTGGACTTTCTTGGCTTGTAACATAGGCTTAGGGGGATTTGGTATGATGTTTTGGGAACATAGTGACTAAAGGCCCTCCTTGACACTATGTTATTATACATTTTTGCCCTACCAACACTGTCATTTTCCAACTCATTCTCCCTTTCACCTATTTCAAACTTTATTGGGTGCCTTACTCTCATTTTTAGCTTATTGCCTTTTGTTTTTACATTATTTTTCTTTTTAACACATTAATCAGGCATCGATTCATTTTTCTTGCACCCATAGCACATTTTTATCCCCTTTTTCTATGTATCACTAGCTTCCACCCCTTTTTATGTGATTTCCTTACACTAGCTACCCTCAACTTACGCTTTTGATATGAGTCGAGATGCACAATATTCAACCTATGAACTAAGGCCATCTTTGGTAGCCACCCTTAACTTAAGTTTTTGCCTTGGTCAAGGTGTGCAATATTCAAGGAAGAACCAGGGCCAATTTCAAAATTTTACATTTAACGAGGCTAGGTAACTTAGCTTTCTACAAAGAAAAGGGTATATGCAAGGCTCAAACATTGGGATCAAGGGATACTTTACACATTTGGTTAGTTATTTAGGCTAAATGATCTAATATGAGCAATGGCTTAATATCCTTTCCTAACCAACTAACCTACAGTCTAAGTCAGAGTAACAAGGCAAGTTATGAATTGAAATACAATATAAGAATTTAAACAAGAAAGCTCACACACACAAGCTATCAACATAGACTCTCAGATCATGCTTTTCATCATAATTCAAACTCACTTATCAGAACAAGTATTGTCAAATAATCAAACATGCATAGTTGCTATCAAGACTACCTAACAAAATTTCTAGTGGTTATTATTTTCACACAAAACTAACATATGCCATAGACTTCAGTACTAAATGCTACTAATACTACCTACACATCCTAAACATGCAGGTTCAACAAAAAGTAAATATCCTTGGGTTAAAAAAACACGTGCAAGAAAATCCCTTGGATTCAAAATTTAGGATAGTTATCAGCCATAGCTACTCAGACTTCACTAAGTCCTATAACTACCTACACCTCATCAAAAAACTTTATATTGTCCTCAACACACAAAATATCATAATAAAGTATATGGATCAAAAAACATACCTGGGCGCCTAAGCGCCAATCTCTGACTAAGTCTAATCACCCTTAACCTGCCTAGTGGTCTTCTCAGTAGTTGGAGAATGTCCAGAGGGTCCCACACCCCTCACACTCTCTATCCCACCTACTTGTCATGCCTTCTTATCCTGCATCGCACGTAGCCTAGCAAGCTCAAACTGTTTCTCCTCTACCATCCCCACCTCTAGTATCACTACCTCAAGGTCATCTGTGTCAGGCCTTTTCCTCAGGAGAATATAGATTTACCGCCACCTCGGTGGGATCGATCGGTGGGAGCATAATTAGTGTTGCTGGTGCTGTTGTATCTCAGATCAGAGCAGCTGGATCTCCGTCTTAATGGTCGTCAAGTCTATAGGATATACTGAGCTAAGGCTCTACTGTACTCGCCTCTCGAACGCATTAATGCAGTTATCCATAGGTGTGAGTCTCTCCTGAATAGCAGCCATAGCGTACGTCTACATATGACCCTCAGGCTCTGAGATGGCCTGGCGGACCCAAGGCTAATTCTGCTGTAAATACTAAGTTAGGTAGGACTCAGTGCGAGCCTACCTCTATATCATTGCCTGAATAGATGTTGTTGACACATAAACCATGTCAGTGGGTGTTATTGACATGGGCATGGCCTCTGGGCAGTAGTAGTAGTAGTGGGCACCCTCTTCGCATCAGTCTCTATTTGTGAGGGGCCCTCAGTAGTGGGAGTAGTAGTGGTGATAGAAGATAGAGGCTCAGGCAGTGGCACCACAGCGAACATCTCGGGCATCTGCACAGGAGGGCTGGTGCTCATTGGAGGGCTGCCGAGTTCTTATCAGTCTTTATCAAGCTAGCATCTAGTGTCCTTTGAACCTTAATCAAGGAGTCCAAATGATGAAAGATATCCACCCCGACTCTATACAGAGTCTATATATTAGGCATGGGAAAGGGATGGCGGTATACCTCTTTAGGGTCGCCTCATACATCTACTCTGCAATCAGATAGGCCCAACTATCTCATAACCGGCCAAGATGCTAGCAACCAATATAGCACAGTCCAACATCAATGTACTACCTACAAGTATGGGCCGAATCCGTGATTTCAGCACAACCCACCAAATGTTTTAGTGAAGTTGAGGGATGCCATCACGATGGGCTCTGATAAAGTCGATATCCACTCAGGGTCCTGGCCCTGTTTAGCAATATGGTTGGCAACCCATCTCACCAAAGTGGCCATGCAGGCTGGGTTTCTCATCAGGGCCATGTCCCGAGTTTGTCTCAATTTTCGATCAAACTCTGCTATAGTCCTAAGGGCCTAGAACTCTGGACCAAATATTATGTATTGGATAGTAGCCTCTGAAATATCAACTTGTACATCGCTCACCATCCTACGTGTCAACTATGCTAGGTAAAGGGTTTCTTCCCATTGGGAAGAGAACTATGAACTGTGGCGGCGTAAGATGTGAAGAACTCATGAACCATAGGCAGGGAGTACTACCCTAATGGTACTGCCAGCTACTGGAGTCTGTATTTGCCTATTATGTCCTGGAGGCCTGGGACACTATCCAACCCTAAAGTGATGACTAGAGACTCCTCAAATGTAGAACAGGCTAGTCGGCCCCACTCATCCTTTTGTATGTCCTCCACGTAGATCCATTGCATACCCTGTATGTACCATCAACTAGATAGAGCATCAAGAGGTTAGGGTGGTACTCGAGATGCTGCTAAAGACTCAGACTCAAACTCCTCTCCAGATCCGAACTCAGATCCCTCTGTAGAGGGACTTATCTGTATCGAGTTGCTATCCTTGGCGCCTCCCACATTAGACTAGGAGAGCAGACTATAATAGCCTAAATGTGGGGCTTCCCTGCCTGTCTAGTAGCAGCCCATGTCTATGTTCGCTCGATGTCTAAGTTAGGCTAAATAACGAGCTCCTCTATAGACCTACTAGCCTCGGAGGTGCCCTGATCCTCTAGGGGCTCATCTCACAACCATAGCTGTAAGGCCTGTGTCTCATTCTTCCTTGTCTTTGTGGCCATGGTACCTGAAATGCACATATTTAGCAACACGATTAGCCCCACGAGTAAAGGAATAAAAAATAATAACATATTTGGACCAGGTACAGATGAGTTTAAGAAGGCTCATTTACAAGTCGTAGTGAAAACTACGAGCTGTAAAAGGCCCTAATAAATGGCAGAGTGTTGTTAACTTAGTAACTGGAATTACATCCATGAGACCAAGTATGACTCGTAGAGCATCCTACGGGTCATAGATTGAGTGCAGATAAGGCCTTATGAGATTTGTCTATGAGTCGTAGATTAAACTATGGCTCATAGAAGGTCTCATCTACTAGAATCCAACAAATTCCAAGTTACTAGATTTTCACATGAGGTGCAACTACGGTTCGTTGAATATTCCACGGGCTATAGAAGACACTCGTGGTCTGATTTCCAGTAATCTTGGTTTTCTAAGCCAATCAAACGGGTCCCAAAACGACATCATTGGATCACCATTAACTAAATCAGCACCAAAGCAAGAATATTATGCACCCCTGTGATTTCAACAAATTCTGCAATGGCCCACATGCAATGATTACACACTACCCCCATCGATTTCCATTTTTACATGTTTATACCACAAACTGACATCATTTGAAAGTTAAAAATTAAGCACACACATGCAATCACATGTCATTTTTCAAGCAATGATTTCTATCCAATTTGAACGACATGTGACGACATGATTTTCTTACAATAACATTCAAACAAAACACAGTGATGCACCTATTCCGATATTTTACATAATTCACAATAACGACAACATTTCAATCAAGATTAAACACAAAGCACATAAAATCGCAACCATTAATTCAAACCCACCAAATTTTGACTACCATACCCATCAATAATTTCAACATAATGAAATTAACTCCAGTAATACAAGGGTTTTAGGGTCGAGAACTTACCAAAATTTTATCAAAAGGATGGAAAAGTGAAGGAGGATTTGAAGGGAAAACCCTAAGTCACTGGAGTGACATCAAAAAACTTGCTAAAAAATAAGGACGGTGGCTGGATGGTAGTCGGAATGCTAGGGTAGGAAAAAAGGGTAGAGTATTTTTAAAAAATTTGTGAGATTGAGGGTTAAAATTATTTGACCCCTCTTTTATACTTTGATCGAGTCAATTTAATAATCGGGCCCAGGCTCTTATAAAACCTTGATAACGAGCTGTAGAAACTTCTACGATTCGTAGATTCTTCTCTCATAGTCTTCCAATGCCCTAATTTTGGACATTGGCTTTAAGGACCCATCTACGACCCATATGATAAAATACAACTCGTAGAGTGGGTCGTAGAAGCCCCCAACACTTGGTCAAATGTATAAAACTTACCTGGAGTCCAAGAGCTCCATTCACAACTTATAGTTTTATATATGGACCATAAAGTTAGCTCATTGACTGGCATGCATATTATTTTGCTCACCAAAAGCATTCTATGAATTAGTGTATAGGTCATGATTTAAGACATGCCCCGTAGAACTAATCGTAGAAGAACTTCTTGCTGCTTCTTCAGCCCAAGATGGCTAACTTGGTCTTGTACTTGCACGTGTTTCACAAAACACATTGTTACCCTATATGCCACCAATCCAATGTCAAAACATTACAACCAAAAATTCTAAAAATTAAACTACCTACAAGGCCAAAAGCTAAAAACAAAACAAAACTACCATTATTACATCAAATATCTTAGGTTGCCTCCCAAGTAGCACCTGATTTATTGTTGCAACACAAATTAGACAACTTGGTTACTTAGACTTCACCAAGTGCCCAAACTTCCATCTTCAAATCATTTGGCCTCTTTATCAACTGATAGATGTTGAAGATGACTTCTTCGTCATTCAATCAAAACTTGAGTTGGTCAGATTCCATATACACTAGTACGCGCCAAGTATCTAAGAAGGCCCTTCCAAGGATAATTGGGACTTCGAAGTCAACTTCGCAATCAAGGATAAAAAATTTGCAGGGAATATGAATATTTCTAATTTGACAAGGATGTCATATAGTATCCCCATAGGCTTCTTCACCGTTTAATCTGCCATCAACAATCACATGCTCGTAGGAGTAGGGGCTCCTAATCTTAGCTTCTTGAAAACCGCAAGGGGCATCAGATTTATGCTGGCACCTAGATCATATAATGCCCTTGCGAACTCGACATCTCTAATAGTGTAAGGTATGATGAATGCTCCAGGATCTTCTTATTTCTACACCAAGGACCTTGTAGCTATCGCATTACAGTGTTGAAGCTCTTAGGAGAGCTCTTGGCTTACAGTCCACTTCTTTGTGACTAAGTCCTTCATGAACTTTGCATACCTAGGAATCTTCTCTAATGCCTCAATAAGACGGATGTTGATGGAGAGGAGTTTTAGTATGGAGAGAAAGTACTTGAATTTACCTTCCTCCTCCTTATTTTTGATTCTTTGAAGGAAAAAAAAGGAGGTCTAGGAATGGGCTTCAACTTTTGTGGCATCTCTGTAGCATCACTCACCCTATCCTTGGCACGAACATCTCTAGTCTCTATATCTTTGCTCTAAACTATCTCCTCATGTACATTATCATCATCAACTGGCATCAAAGGGTCAATGGTCTATTTGCCACCACGAGTAGTTACTGTCATACATTGGCCCTCATTCTTTGGATTTTGAATTCTATTGTTGGGTAATGTACCTTTTACTAGTTAGGTTGAGTTGACATTTTGCCAAAATATTACTTTAGTTGCTTGATACCAACAGAATGAGACTTGATTTTCTGATTAATACTAGAGATGTCAGACTTCATCCCCTTCAGTATCTCATCATGCGAGTCAGCCTTCTTCAATAGGCGATCAAACATCTCCTCAACTCTAGAGCTACTAGCACCCGAATATTGATTATATGGTGGCACATATAGACCATTCCTATAACCATCTCTTCATTCCCAATCAGCATCTCTATCTTGGCCCCTGTTTCTGCCATAGTAGCCTCCTCTATTGTTGTCTCTGAAGGCACCATCATTGTTATAGTTCTGATA
>DF358031.1:60665-71175 GCA_000787875.1 Solanum virginianum
GAACAAGTTTCAAGATGCAATTAAGGACTGAAAATTTTTCTGTTCTGAGAAGACCTATCTTCTGTAGGGTTGGCAAGTATTTGTAGATGTGTCTTTTGCTTTCAAGTTGACAGTGGTCATTTGCTCTTAGCCTTATTCTAGGCATCATATTATTTTGTTAATTTTGTGCACACCAATGAAGAAAATGTGAGTAAATTTTGTATGTTTTAAGGACTTCCCTAGAAAAACAGAGTAATAGGTCGAAAAGACCTTGTCTTTGTCTATCATCATCAGGCAATTCCCTCTAACTTTCTGTTCTTGGCTTGTTAAGAGATGTTAGGTCTCTCTTACAGAGCCTTCCTGTATTGTTTGATGAAGGTTCTATTGTTCTGCTTGTCACATAGTTCCTCTTCTAATGTGCTTCATCTTCCTCCAGCTGGCTTAACTACTAGGTACCGTCATAGCTTTTCTTACATGTGAAAAAGATAATTATGGGAGGGTAAGCTGAAAATGCGACTATATCCTTGACATAAGTCAAATATTCATGCAGAATTTTGCATTTAACCTCCCGCAGTGTATCTCTAAGATGAATAAATGCAGATAGAGATACAGAAGTTGAGTTAGGCATGTATATGGGAACACATATTAATCTTTCAAAGTTAGGTCGACATTACAGATGGGACACAATTGTAAAAGCTAATTTTAAACCAAAAACACACATTCTACAAACCATACGTACTAATATAACATCCAAGATACAGTTAAATATCAAATGCCAACATAACACCACCTAAGCCAACATAATTTCAAATACCAAATTTCTGCAAATCCATAACTATTTATATATTTTTTTGATAAGGTAAATAATTTTGTGAATCAAGGGAAAACCCGGTATATAAGCTGTATGCCAAAAAGTGGAGAACCTACACCAAAATATGGTTCTCCTTCAAAGAAGCCAATCTTCTACATATAAGTGGGGACCTAATGGGTACACCAAAAGGAAACTGAAAACAAGAGGCTACTTTGCAAATTATAAAATCTTAGACTACTCCTTCAGATGCTTCTCCATTTCTTTCTTTCCATGTCACTCACATGCTAACTAATGAAGCGACACCCTATTCCCTTTTGACTTTGCTTCTCTCTCCTTAAGGTCCAACTATGCAATGACTCCTGCAGTGTCCACTTCAAACAAACTAAAGACCACCGACCACAATTGTGTAGCCACCTGACAAAGTAGTAGAGTCTCATCTTCTTCCAAACATACATGATTCACCAAGTAACATAGGTGATCCTCCTCCTCAAATTCTCTGCTGTTAACAGCATTCCTCCGTCCGCCAACCATGCAAAGGAACACACCTTCTTTGGCGCTCTAGGAACCAAAATAGAGGAATGTGGAAATATAAGTTCCTCTCTCGCTAACAAGTTCTGATTATAAGATTTGACAGTTACCTTCCCTATTCTCTCACCATTTCCATATATTGGAATTCAGGTATAGTTAGCCTTTCAAAATAGTTAAATGTTTCAACTGGAAAAATGTTTTTAAGTTAATCTTTACGTCTGAATTTTCCCCTTGTCGATAAGGCATCAAACAACCAAGCACTTTAAAGTGAGGCCAGTTTTTCTTAGAAGAGAAGTGCAAAAGGATGGTCTAGTAAATCTCGTATATTACATAATAGAGGAGCAACTTGCTGATTCTTTTAGAAAAGCTCTTCCGGCCAGCAAAATTGTGTTCTTCAGAAAGAAGCTTGGAGTTTGCAGCTCTTGATGCAAGGAGTATTGAAAGCTGCATCATGAGCTGTTGATTGATGTTGAGTTAGCATGATCACATGGCTACTGATGTGCTTTCTGTTTCTAGAAGATAGATTTTTTTGTTTTAGTTTTCAGTTATGAGTTTCCTGGTCTTTAGGCATGTAGCTGTTGGAAGACTTTGTTGCTAGTTTTTAGGAAGTTTTTGTTTTGAATTACTGCATCATTTTACTACTGATTAGTTAGGAGTTCATTGTATTTAAACATCTCTTCTTTCAACTTAATTGCAAACCCTGTGTTTCTTTTTTGTCATATCTTTTTCATCTGTAAACACCAACAGTGTAGGAACTGATTAGATGGTATATGAAAGCTAGTCACTAAATCTGAAATGGAAATTTGAAATTGTCTTTTTGTTTATGAATCAGCATGGTTTTTAACTTGATCAGCATGGTTTTTACTTTATAAATTTAGTTGTCCTTGTAGTTTAAAGTGTTCTCTCCTTGATGACATTGTTTAGCATGGCTTGGGTGTCATCTTCTTTTCTACTAAATCTTGCTGAACAGTTTGAGGTCACAAGCCCTTCACTTTGGTGTTCTATTTCATTGTCTTTTTGGGGGGTGGGGGGTGGGGGGGTGGTGAGCAGTGGTTGTATGTATAAAATCAGATTGAAGAAGTAGTCGAAAGATGATTTTATTCATTCAGTAGCCAAGCTTTAAATACAACAGATAGTTAACAACCTACAGCTAAACGTAAGGAAACTAACTGCTACCTATACTCCTAAACAATAGGGAAGGCTTCTACAGATACTCTTAAACAGTAACTAATGCCTTACACACCCCCTCAAGTTAGGTGTGATGCGAAAACACGCAGCTTGGAACAACACCTTAAAAAGGCTGGTTTTGGCAAGGGCTTGATAAATGTTTTAGCAAGTTTATCACAAGCATGAGTGTGTATGAAAAGTACCTGATGCGCTTGAACTTTGTTCCTAACATAACAGAAGCCTACAACAATATGTTTCATATGGCTATGACACACTAGATTATGACAGAGATAAGTGATGCCAACATTATCACAAAAGATTGTGGGTGTGTTTGGAATGGTGATACCCAATTCATTGAGCAAGTTGCATACCCATATGAGTTCTGCAAGTGCATTTGCAACTAATTCGTACTTTACTTTTGTGGATGAGCGGCTTATAACTTGTTGGTTTTTTGATGACCAACTCACTAGATTGGACCAAAAGAAAAGAACATAACCTAAATAGGAAATTTTGTCATTCAGGTCTCCGCCCCAATTAACATCAGCGTACATGTAAAGATTGTTTATGAGTTGGGAAGAATTCTGAAGTTGTTCTGCCTAAGATACCGTAGTATCCTTTTTATTGCCTTCCCGTGTTCTTAGTAGGTTCATGCATAAACTATGATAGCTTGTTGACAATGTAAGAAATGTTAGGCCGTTTGGATGATAAATGTTGTAAACTTACCGAGGCTGCGCCTGTAAAGTGTAGCATTAGCAGTTGGAGAACCATCCGCTGCCCTAGGTAGTTTATCGGAGCACATGGTGTTGAGACTCCCTTAGAGTCTTGCATATCCAATTGGGGTAAAATGTCAAGAATGTATTTGGATTGAGAGAGAATATGACCTTCTGGCACTTTTTAAACTTCGAACCCAAAAAGTAGTCTAAGTAACCAAGATCCTTCAAAGAAACTCGAGAACCCAAGGATTCAATAACATATCTAATCAAGCTGGGATTACTTCCTGTGTTCAACATGTCATCAACATGGACGAGCACATAAACAGTTGCAGCCAGATCCTTCAAAATAAACAAAGAAGCATCGGATTCAGACTTAATGAATCCTATTTTCTGTATGTGATTACGCAATGCAATATACCAAGCCTGTGGGGCTTGTTCAAGACCTTAAATGGCTTTTTTAAGTCTTCAACATGAGAAGGGAATTGTGAATTAACAAATCCTTGAGGTTGAGACATAAAAACCTCTTTAGTCAACTGGCCCTGTGGGAAGCATTGTTGACATCGAGTTGATACATTGGCCAATTGTGTTGCACTACTATGGATAAGACAAGTCGCATTGTTGTGGGCTTGATAACAGGATTGAAGGTTTGATGAAAATCCAAGCTAGGGCATCGTGTGAACCCCTTTGTGGCAAGGCGAGCTCTGTATCGATCTATAGAGCCATCTGCTTATCTTTTAATGCGATACAACCATTTGCAGTGCACAACATTCTTCCTCAAGTCTTTTGGTACCAATTCCCAAGTTTGATTCTTCATCGAAGGATCATATTTTGCTTTCATACTTGTGTCCACTTTTCATGGATGGTAGCTTGTTTGAAGGTTCCTGGCATTGGAATAAAATGAGTTAGAAAATTGAATTTTCTTTTGGGCTTGTTAATATTATTCTGGGACCTAGTAGTTATTTGGTTTGGTATAGGTTCTAGAATTGGCATGGGGGGTTATTCTGGGAAGGGTTACTGGATGATAGAGTCGAGGGATTTTCTCTACTAGAGAGTGAAGAAGTTGACAATGGTGAATTGAGGCTGAGATGGAGTTGCCGGGGTTTGGTGTAGAGTGTTGGTGTTGGAGTTACGTTTCTAATATGTTATCAAAGGAACAAGTTCTGTGTTTGAGGTGGTGTAATGCTGGGAAGAAGGATAAGAAATTGGAGAATTACCTGGATTAGTTGTAGATGCTGGTACGTGGCTCGGAATTGGGAGCAAGTATCGTTCACTGATGGTCTGGGTAAATTGGATTTTAAGGAGAGTGGTATAGATGGTGGTATATCATGAGATGGAGTTTGAGTGGTAACTAACGTTGAAATTTCCTTGGAGTCAACTTTTTCTTGGACCAGTTGACAAAATCTTTTCTTTACATCTAGGCATCGTTTTAAAAGGAAAATGCTTTGTCAAAATAAAAAACATCACGACTTATGAATATTTTGGACTTGACTAGGTCAAAGTAGAGGTATGCATGATGGCCATGAGAAACACCTAAATACACACACGAGGTGGACGTGGCTCCAACTTATTTTTGGTATAGGTGTTACGCCATGGAGAACAGAGAGCAAAAAATTTTAAGATTGGCGTAGTTGGGTGGTTTACCAAATAATGTTTAGTAGGGTGACTTGTTATTTATGATGGGTGTTGGTAGCCGATTAATGAGATAAGCAGATGATGGCAAGCAAAAGACAATAGTTCTAATGGTAGAGATGCTTCATGGGGAAGGATTTTGGCTGATTCAACAATATGTTGATGACGTCGTTCAACTATGGCTACACGTTGTTGCATGTTGGGAGGTGAAACTACATGTTCAATGCTGTTCTGTTGACGATAAGACTTAGACTTGTGTATTCACCCCTTTTATCCGTATAATATAAAGACATTTAACTTTTGTTTTGAAAAAAATTTCTTCAATAGGACGAAATGCAATAACGATGCGGCCTTGATTTTTATTTTTGATTGTATACAACCAAGTATACTTGGTGTATTGGTCAACAAAAATACACTAACATAACTTTTTCTCTAGTGATAAAACGGGTGATGGTCCTCATATATCACTATGCATAATCTAAAGAGGCATATTACTAGGTAAAGTGAGTCGTTGGAATGGAAAACAATGTGCTTTGTTAGAAAGAATAAGCATCACAAAATTCAAATTTTTCCTTAGTAGCAATGTGTAGAGAAAACTTGCCCAAAAAAAAAAAGTTTGAAGACATCGAATGAGGATGACCCAAGTGCCAATGCCATAGCTGAAAGGGGACTTTTGTGGACGCGAGATTGGTGGATGGTGGTTTGGGTGCTAGATGCAGCCACTCATAGAGTCCATTCTTATTCTAGCCTTGTACCTGTACCTTTTCGGTATGTAGGTCCTGAAGTAAAATGAGAAAATTCAACAGATGGTAGATTGTCTTGTCTTGACAAAAATTTGGTACAGAAATTAAGTTCTTCTTAATTGATGGAGCACATATTGTTAGGAAGCCTGAAAGCAAAATTAGGTGCTTGTATAAGAATTGAACCAGTATGAGTAATGGGAATGGTTTTACTATCACCCATGGATATTCCTCATTGACTGTATACTCCTCAAGATTGTGAGGTTTAGTGATGACATTATGCGTCGCACCATAATCCAAAACCCAAGAACCAGAGACAAAGTTGGCCTTAGCTTCAAAATGGTATGTGCAATTTGAAACGACATATATCTGCAGTGTGACCAAATTTTTGGCACAAATTGCATTGAACTTATTATCTCAAATTTGATCTATACTTTTGCTGACTATTGGAGCTGGACTATTGAGTCACAGGTGGTTTTCATAAGCGACGATTATTCCTGTTAGACTGGGGTGGCGTGTTTGTCTTTTGTGCTACAACAACTGTGATAATGGAATATGACTTCTGAGTATCTTGGTCCTGAGAAAAAGCTCATGATCTATGAGCTTGTGAAACAACTCTTCAGAACTCAAGGAAGAACCTCCTGCTCTTATAGAGGCAGAGGTTTCACGGTACTCGGGGGTCAGTCTGCTTAAAATCTCAACAATAAGTTCATCATCTGTTACTGGTGCTGTTGGTGATCCAGCAGCTTTGAGGGCATCAGAGAGAGAGAGTGAACTTCTTGTAAGTATTCCATAACAGATTTAGAGGCTTTCTTAATATTTTGCGATTGGTCTCGCAAGCTAAAAATGCGAGTCTGACTCTTATTTGCGTAAGCCCTGTGAAGAAGTTCCCAGGCTTTTTAAGGTGATGGAGCTGTGGCGACAGTTGGCGCAATGGTAGGATCTGCTATCATTGGTTGTTGGATTGGTTGGTCCTGAGGGAACCAGACTTGATATCTGGGATTTGGCATCATAAAGTTATCTTGGGTAACATTCACTTGTGTTGCTGGTTTTGATCCATCAATATGTCCCATGAATTGATGGCCATTGAGTAGAGGCTACCTTGCAGTTTGATGGGTAAATGAAATGCGGGATTGAATTGTACCATATGAATGATAGGTGAAGCAATAGAAGCGCTGCTGTTGGTAGCAGTAACATCACCAGAAATAACAACTGAAAGGATTATTTCTCCAAATTCAGTCATAGACGAAAACGATAAAAGATCTAAGTCATGAGAGGTTATGGTGGCTCTGATACCATATAAAATCAGATACACCGAATTAGTCAAAAGATGATTTTATTCATTCAGTAGCCAAGCTTTAAATACAACAAATAGCCTATGACTAACCTTAAGGAAACTAACTGCTACCTATACTCCTAAACAATAGGAGTCGTTTTCTACAGATACTCTAAAACAGTAACTCTAACAGTAACTAATTATTACAGTAATAATGCTGAATAGTATAGGTCAGGTTTCTGTTTTTGATTGATGTGATACATAGACTTCTAATAAAGTTCAGCTCCTTTAGTAACTACCTTGGACGTAATTGCTTTTCCCTAAATTGCCTTCATGATCCCACTATTTTTTCATGAATAAGGTTGTATTCTTTTCCTTGACTGTATTCTTGACTTTTTACCCATTATCTCACTTATTATAAATTTAGTCAAAAGTATTCTTTGAACTACTCCCTTCGTTTCAATTTGTTTGTCTTCCTAACCGTTGTAGTCATTTCAATGGAATGTCTCTTTTTTGACAACTCTTTAATTGTAGTTTTCCATGTGGCATGTGGAGGACATTTTATTACATTCTACATATCTTTAGTTTTACACCACAAGACTCAAAAATCTTCTTTACTTTTTAAAACTCAAGGCTGAGCCAAGTCAAAACCAAACAAACAAATCGAAATAGAGGGACTACTAGTCTGTCAAAATATGCAAACGTGCTACCACTGCTTGTCTGAAGGAAATTATTGCTTAGGTTTGTGGAAATGCTTTGTTTCTCTTTTTGATGTTTTTGCCAATTTAAGTTTGATGTTTGTCAGAGTATTTCTCTCTTCATTTTTGTTATGTTGGCTATTAAGAAGTGACATCATGAGTCCGTTTTGGCTAAGCAACTACTCTTGTAACTATTATGCATCTCCTTGATGCTAGCAAAGAAACCAATTACTTCTTAAAAAAAGGAGGTGACATCATGAGCATAGTGCAGTCATCTGAATTTTGGTTTACTTTGTTCAGAGAACGTCACTCTCTTTGACATCTATTCTTATCTTCTTTGGAGTTACTTTGTGCTGCATACTGACAATGTCTTGTATTGTTTATCCCTCCATGAATAAAAACATTTTTTCCTTTACCAACACCATTGAATCCTAAAACAAGGAAGAAAAAGAAAATGGGGAGCATAAAGATGGGGGTGGTTAGCTCATTTCTTTAACAAGGATTGGCCTTGTGGGGTTAGCATGGCTTTGGAAAACACACTTTTTGAAACTGACATTCATAATTATGTTTGTTTTTCGCCTTTAAGTGTTGGTCAGCTTAAATTGTAGCATAACAGTTTCTTTACTCGTTTTTCTCCCTACTTAGGACGTGAGCAACAAGCTGGAAGAGCAAAAAGATGAATGTCTGTTGCAGATAAAGGAGAATGAGATGTAAGATTTCAGTGTTTATTTATCATATCGTAGTAACCCTTTAATGACATGTTTTTGGTTATATCCTGCAACAATATATATGAGGCACACCATAAAATGAATGGTTTAGAATAAAACATATGGCTCAACATGGATGGGGAGTTAGAATAGTATTAGATTGTCCGATAGAAATTGTGGATGGTTTGATCATAAAGGGATTAGGACGGGTTGTAACTAGAGTATTTTGAGGGTGTTTAATCAATTTAGATGCCAAATTTGATGGGTTTGGGGGATGACTTGTCATTCAAAACTTAAAATTTAAAAGAAAAGGTTGAAAGTTGGTGGGGTAGCCTTGTAAGGTTGGAGGAGTATGGAGATGGAGGTAGAGGGAATCATTTAAAATTGGATGTATTGACACACATATTTGGAGGGATAGGAGAGTCGTCGGAGTGAGGATCTTTGGATTAACCTGGTTCTTCTTCCACAACCAAACGTGGGTCAATAAATCCACCTTTGAATATCTAGCTTGCTAACCTAAAGAAGTGTAAACCATCAGATTGCCTTGATTTACTAATCGTGCAATAAGATAGAGCCTTTCGTTGAGAATATATCCAAATTATTCTACCTAGAACATGTCTATTATCATTGTAAAAATTTGTGTAGAATAGTAGGTTTTTCAGTATCCCCGCTTTGTGGGACTACAGAGGACATGTTGTTGTAGTTTTTTCAGTATTAAGTAGGAAGATATTTTGTGTCCTTGTAGAATATGTCCAAATTATTTTATCTAGAACGCATCTAAAATCACTGTAAAAAATTATGTAGAACAATTGTATCTAGAACACATCTAAAATCACTGTAAAAAATTATGTAGAATAGTAGGTTTTTCAGTATCCCCACTTTGGGGGACTACACTGGGTATGTTGTTGTAATAGGTTTTCCAGTATTGATTTGTGTCCTTGTAAGTTAGGTAACCTACTTTACTCGAATAAGTTAAAGCTCTTGTATAAAGAGTCTCATTGTCTTGACTACTGAGTTTCATCATTGAGCGAATACAATCTTCTCTTGTCC
The DNA here is from genome assembly GCA_000787875.1 of Solanum virginianum. NCBI lineage: Eukaryota > Viridiplantae > Streptophyta > Magnoliopsida > Solanales > Solanaceae > Solanum > Solanum virginianum. Next base: position 69,964 of record DF358031.1, read on the forward strand.
CTATTTTTGTCCTCTGCATAACAAGTTGTCTTGTAATTCAATAATGCAGCTTTTTAAGATGCTCCAACTTGAACTCAATGCACTTCTATGGGTTTCTGATAGTGTCTTGACATATAGGACTGGACTTGTCTACTTAACCTTAAAGAAGTGAAGGAAGAGTGTAGTTATAAGAGCTATAGCTCAAGGGATTAGTTGGAGACAAATCTAGAGCATTGTGATTGAAAGAGGGGATCAACACAAAGTTCATTCACTGGTTAGCAATTGCCAACATTAGGAGAAGTTGTGTAAAATCTATGGAAGTGGGTGAAATGGTGTATGAGGGAGAGGATGAGTTAAAAGAAACAATCGTGGAGTTTTAGACTTAATTGTAAAGCAGATGAGGTGTGGATGCCAATTCACGTAGGTGTCTAAGAAATATAACAGGAGAAAAATGTATGTGCAAAATGTGTGAAGACAATTGACTTATATTGAGCCCTATTTATCTCTGTACCCGCTGACGCGCATGACCGTCACATACCCCTTTTAATGAAGGATGATGCTTTGTGCTTCAATGAAAGGCCAGAATTTTTAAATCAAGGAACCAGTGGGCCAGATCCAGCAATCTTGTCATTTTTAATAGCATAACAATCTCAACCCAACCCACCTTCAGAGAAGACTGGACTCTTCAAGATACAGAAAGCCAGTTCTAAGTAACACAGAACAGAACCGATGTTTTGATAGATGCGGGCTTGCAAACCACGGAAGATCCAAAGTCGCAAATACTGATTAGGGATGTGATGGACAGGAGGGGGTTTGGGAGGAGGGGGAGGGGGGGGAAGAAGTTGCATGCTACATAGATAAAGCAGAGATTAGTGGCATCCATTGAAGAATTGGTGGTTGAAGAGGCTGAGCTATTGTGCACGCAACAACATTATATACATACATATACATACATACATACATACATATATATATATATATATATATATATATATATATATATATATATATATATATGTATGTATGTATGTATATTACTAAAAGTGGGAAGGTCCAAAGATGAAAAGTTGGATTACAATTATACCCCTGTACTTATAAATTAAATATCTAATTAATTTAATTGAGCAGGACCAAAATTGAATACTTGGAGTGCAAATTCAGTATTGAGAGGGATGAAGCAAACTGTGATGTGAGGCTTGCCACTCAACCGATCCCCAAGAGGGAAAACTTCGA
>DF358031.1:82641-115283 GCA_000787875.1 Solanum virginianum
CGTCCATCTCGCGAGAAAGGGCAGGAGTAAGGCCTCCCCATCTAATCCTAGGTTTGGCATACATAACCTTCTTCTTCTTTCCTCTCTTGATCTCCACATCATATGATAGATTGAAAAGGAGAGATTTCTATATATCCTCTTGGTGCTCTCTCTGTAATGAGACTGAGGAAACCAACAACCGTCTGTTCCTCCATTGCAGAGTGACAACACAATTTTGGAAACTTTTTTCTGGGACTAACACATACAGAATGGATTATACAGATCTGCTTAGTTGCTGGATTACTAGAGGGGGGAGAAAATGTAAGAAAAAATGGTGGAGTATAATACCATCATGCATTTGGTGGTCTATCTGGAAAGAAAGAATAGCAGATGCTTTTGGAACCAGGCTAATTCAATTGAGAAAGTCAAATGGAACTGTTTGACTACTTTTTATTTTTGGTGTAAAGAAGAAGGGATAGAAGAAGCTGCTCAAATTTTTAGCCTTTTTTTGTTTTATTTTTTTACTCTTATTGGAACCAATTTTTGGAGGTCTCTGGCATATCTTTATTAATGCTGAGGAATACAACATTACCTTTCTCAGAGAAAAAAAAAAGGAATATGGAAGCGGGAGGTACTAGAGACAGGGACATATACTCTTACCTGTAAATTTGAATTACAGCTGCAAGATTTTTCCTGCCACATTACAGGAGTTAATGCACCAAATTGCTATAAGAAATTGGCTCTATCAGAGGATTAGTAGAAGGTCCGTGGGCAATATGTGGGGATTTCTATGTGGCCAGATATGCTTCAGAAAAGAAAATTTTTACTAGAAGAACAATAGGGATGAGAGCGTTTCCTGATTTGATTGAGGATTTGAAATTCTCTGGGTATGTTGTTGTTTGTTGAGGATTTGAATCTAATTGATCTCCAACTGGGAAATGTTAATTCACTTGGTTTTTGAAAAATTGTCAGAGTTTTCCGATTTGATTGGGGATATGAATCTAAATGATCTCCAACTGGGAAATGATACATTTACTTGGTTTAGAGGGAATAACCATCAGATAGCTTCAAGAATTGACAGGATCCTAGTATCTCTAGAATGGGATGATGCTTTTAACAACCTGAAACAGTATACTATGCAAAGAATATTGTCAGATCACTTCCCAATCACACTTCTAGGTGGTTCCTGGAAGAAGAACAAAAGCTATTTCACATTTGGGAATTGGTGATTAAGGACTGATGGTTTCACAGATAGTGCTAGGGTGGTGGAACTCATTCGATTATACTGGGAGACCTGACTACATCCTGCCATCTAAATCAAAAGCTTTGAAACACAAATTGAAGGAATGAAGTAGAAGTGACTAGTGAGCAAGGAAGTTTTGGTCATCAGTGGAAGAATGTTCTTGGAAAGCTTGCTACTATGGAAAATATTGCCACTGATAGAGCATTAACGGAAGATGAAGCAACGGAAAAGGCAACTTTATTTCTGAACCCGAAGGGTTTTGTAAAAGATGAAGAGATATACTGGAGAGAAAGGTCAAGATCTCTTTGGCTAAAACAATGGGACAAGAACATCAAGTTCTTCCATGAATGGCATTCACACAAGAGGTATCAATTGCTTGTTCAGGGGAATGTAGTCCAAGAATCAGAAAGTATCCAAGGGGTAATAGTCGAGTTCTACCAGACACTCTACTCAGAAGATTGTCAATGGAGACCTGGCGACAATTTCATAAACTGTCCACAGCTAACAGGGGAGGAAATGGAGGACCTAGAAAGAAGTTTGATGGTGATGAGGTTCGGAGAAGTTTAAAGCATGTGCATTGGATAAAGCACCAAGACCTGTTCGTTTTACAATATGGTTCTACAAATGTTGGGAAGTGGTCAAGGGTGACATCATGAAGATGTTTCAGCATTTCTATGACCAAGGAGGTTTGAAAGAAGTTTCAATGCTACCTTCATAGCCTTGACGTATGTTCAGGTTCAATGTTGAAAAATATGTGAAAGCAATGACGTATGTTCAGGTCCAATGTGAGTGAAGAAGTGTCTGCTAACCGATAGTGCTTTTTTCTTATTTTGTTGGGGAGTTGAGCTACTACGGGACTTTCAAAATATATTTTTCTTACTAGCTTTCGTGGGAAAAAAGGAAAAATACCAACCCCACGAAGAAGTTGCGAGCTTTATGCCATAACTTCTGAAATGAGAAATTCTTTACCATGAAGTTTACTTTTCTTTTGAACAATTGTTCCATGACAGAAGCAGTATGCTAGAGATAAACTTTCCTCATCAGATTTGAAATAGAACAAGTATATTACATACATACTGAAGAACTGAACCGAACAAAAAAAGTCAAACCAAACCAAACCAAACGAATTGCTGTTTGGTATCTGGATATATAATTGCAAAACCGAAATATTGAATGCCCAGCCCTAGTTCCATCAAGTGAACTCGAAGATGGCCGCATCCCGAATTAAGTATGGAAAGAGTGAAAGGTTTGAGGGTATTCAATCAAGCACTCTTAGGAAAGTGGCTCTGAAAGTTCAGCAACGAGGTACAAGCTTTGTGGAGTTGCTGTTTGGTATCTGGATATATAATTGCAAAACCGAAATACTGAATGCCCAGCCCTAGTTTCATCAAGTGAACTCGAAGATGGTCGCATCCCGAATTAAGTATGGAAAGAGTGAAAGGTTTGAGTATTCAATCAAGCACTCTTAGGAAGTGGCTCTGGAAGTTCAGCAACGAGGTACAAGCTTTGTGGAGGACATTTATCACTGCCAAGTACAGTTCACGAAAAGGGATAGTGAATTAAGAATATCATACCATAATGTGAAGCTGGACTGTTAAGATATACCATAAAGTGAAACAAAGAGTTATCGGTGATATAACTTTAAAGTTGGAAGTAGAAATAAAGTTAGTTTTCAAAAGCTCATGTGGTGCGGTGATGATATCTTCAGAGTTTCTTTTTCAACTATCTGCAGCATGTTTAAGAACAATAGGACGATATTTCATGTCTATAGGACACAATATCATTGCTCATTTGAATTAAGGCTCAAGACGATCGATATCATTGCTCATTTGAATTAAGGCTCAAGACGAAATCTACAAGTGATGATACATGCAGTCCAAAGTTTATTGAAATTACTCTGTAAGCAAAACATCAGACTGTCACAATATTACACTTGGAAATTGGAAGCGAGCGGGAGAAAATTGTTCTCGGTGATATCTTACTATACAGATTACTTTAAATAGAGGATACAAGTTTCAAACAACTTTTAGTTGGGACTTCAGGAGTGATGGGTCTGTTTCTTCTGTTCCCATGGTTGACAAGAAGGGGGCTGATTCTAACAGCTGAATTTGTTATTCTTTTTTAAAAGGAAGGCAACATATGTCAACTGGGGTTTCATGTCATATGATTGAATAAGAATGTCGATACTACTAGTGAATTGCTAGGTAGCAAGCCAGGTCTGCTCTACGATATTGAATTTGTTTGGAGTTCAGTGGTCGATGTTGGCTATAGTTAAAGACGAGATGCAGGTGGGTAGATGTAAAGCATGGGATGCAACCCCATTGGCCTCTGAGAGAATTTTGGAGTGGAAGTTATGGAAGAGCATTTGAAGGGGTGAAAATGGTTTTGCTTTGTTGAGAGCTTTTATTAGATAAATTATTGGTGCTCAAGAGTCTCAATTAGTGCATTGGATTGGGTGTTATTTGTTGTAAATCATAACTTGTTATAAAGTTTCTTCTCTTTTGTATACAACTTGTATACTGGGTATTCTGATAGCATCAACAATATTATTACTTTATAACAAAAGGACTGGGTTTGTCAATGTTCACAGCAGGGGTTTCTTTTTTCTTAAAAGAATGGATGTTCTGTCATGAGTTAGCTTCTCAAGTTTAATGAGATTTCCCTGTCAAAAGAAGGTGCTTTTATCCTGGTTTATTCCTATATATTCCATCTCCATCCTCCTTTTGGACTGGCATGTGATACTTTCTGGCAAGCATTTTGCTGTTAATTAGGGTTAGTTGTGTAAATTAACCAATTTGTATGAAATTCTTGAACTTAAAATGGGGGTCATTTTAGTGCAGTTGATTTTAAGATTAGCTTTTGACTACTGTTTTCCTTTGATAACTGCAGGTTAAAGAGTAAGTTGAAGCAACTTGCAGATCAGTATACTCTCTCTGAGCAGCAATTTGCAAACAAGGTGATTCATATTTGCTCTTATTGAATTTCCTAGTATTATTGAGATTCTTTGAGGATTTTAATATTTTTCTCCGTGGCTTTTCCTTTTTGATCAAGGGTCTGATGAATATCTTTCTCTTGGCAGTTGAAGCAAAAGAGTCTTGAACTTCAGCTTGCCGATTTGAAAATTAAGCAACACGAGGAGACATTACAGCAGGAACAGTCCCAAATGAAAATTTATGCTGACCAAGTGTCACAATTACTGGCAACGGAGAAGAACTTGCGGTTACAATTGACAGCCGATGGAGAAAAGTTCCAGCAATTCCAGGTTAGCCTGTTAGTCTTACAATATATGATGTGTCAAATAGAAAGCCACTACACCAAACATACTTGATCAAATGTCTAGCAGTTGTGAGATCACTTTCAGGAAGTTCGTGCTTGTGGTATTGGTTTGCAGTTTCTATTGGTATAGGCATTCTTCAGGACAATTTGTACTGCCTCTAAGTGTTTGCCTCCCTATAAAGAAGTTTTTGATAAGGCGAATGACCCCATATCTCTGGTTAAATTGCTTAGATCATTAGCTTTACGTATTGATCTTGATGAATTGTATAGTCGACAAACATTAAAGAAGTTCAAGAACTTGAAGCAATCTATTATCTTCTTTATGTCATCACCATAAGTTTTCGTTCCTAGTTATATTACCTCTCAAGTCGATTTTTCACAACCTTTTAGTAAAAGAGTAGATATGATATCAGAGAACTGCACACGTTAGTGAATAACACTTTTGATATTTGGACTAAAGAAGTGTTTATTTTGTCTAATGTGATTAGATGGTATGTCAGGAATATTGCTTCCTTTGTTTTGGTGGTGTTAAAAGCGAAAGATTTTGGGTAGCTTTCACGTTGGGGCTTTTTCCTTTCTGTTTTGTTTAGTACTCTCTCTGTCCTACTTGTTGGGAACTCTTCCTCTTTTAAGTGTTGGAGAAAGATCAGTACCTTTCTCTACTTGAAACTAGCTAATTTTTACATTCCCATCGCAATTGACATGGCTTCTTGTTGGCCCTACCGAATACAAAACAAATCGTGCAGTACAAATGGTTGGTAGTTCTGGCTTTTAACAAAAATTTCGCTTATGTGTCAGAAGTCATCCTTCCTTTCTTAAAACACTGTGTTTAGTCAAACTATGCCAAATAAATTGGGAAAGAGGGAGCAACTTATTGGGAAATGGTTTTGTTCTTTTCTATCAAGCTTTTTAGAAACTTGTTTAGAGGAGTTGAAATGCATGAAAAAACTAACCTGATTTGGTAATATTATTATAGACAAGAAAATTGTAGAAAGTTTTGAATGAAATGCCTTCTTGACTTCTGGTAGCAAATTGATCTTAGGTGCGATAAACCTGAAGAAGATTGTTGTTTACTGTCTCCACATTCATCTTGAAGGTGCTTAAATGAGGTTACGATAGGCTGTGCCTTTGTTACAAACCTCAAGGATCTCCATACTGTCCATTTCCCATCCCTATGCCTTCCTATGTGCTAAATTCTTTTTTTTTTCTGTGGTTTTACTAATGGGTTTTAACTCTTCCCTCACATGAATGTGCATCTATTGAATGGATGTTGGGGGTTTACGATGGCTTAGCATGGAGTGAAAATAGTGGTATGATTCCAGTCTGTCACATTGTATGACTGTAGAATTCTGCTGTTTGTCCTATGAACTGATTGCATATCAAAGCAAAATCAAGTAGAATCTAGGAATGACATCCAACTTTGGGAATTAAAAACCATTGCTCTTGTTTATTTTAGGAGAAAACTTCCGTGAACATTGCATTTTCCTCCATTGATATACAAATTTCTGCTCATTTTGTCTAGTGCCAATATTGGCATGTTGGGAACAATGAATTTTTTGAATGTTTTCCCTGTAATGTTCCTGTTTCTATCCTGAATCCTATTGTGTGCATTTGTCAAGTCTTCCATTCACAAGATATCCAAAAATGCAGAGAGAGAGAGTAGGGTTGAGGAGAAGTCTTGGTGCACAGTAAAACATAGCCCCACCACCCTTCGCGTTGGCCTTGTAGTTTGGGGTTGACATTTCCATGTTGGGGTCTCAAGTTCAAAACCCCCTGCCAGTTAAAGCAAGGTGCCTTCTGGATCGAGCTCGTCGCATGGGCTTGCCTAATGCGGGTTACCTCTCTTGTGTGGGTTTGCGATCTATTGTATACGAGCGGGGTTTTTACCCTGTGCGCACCGAAAGGGTAGTGGCTGCGGGTTTCCCTTGTCATTAAAAAAAAAAACAGCCCCACCAGTTTCAGACCTGCTATTTTACTTATCAACCAAATTATGGTGAAACACGATTATCACATCTCCCCTCCTTGCTATCCACCCAAAGGAAAAAAGTTCTTTTAGGCTCCCACTTTTCACCATTTCAAACACAATGTCTGAGCAAGATAATATACACTTGCCTAGTGCTTCATAAAACAAGAGCTTTGTTGTAATATTTGTTTACAGGGTTCTTCTTAGAGGTATCAAATTACTGCAATAAGGGGACAAAGCAATAGTTCAAAATCAGGATGAGAGGGATCTTTTGTTCTATCTCAAGTTGTGTTTCTAAACCAGCTGCTTGTGGTGTTGGTGTCATGAAAAGTTTGGACATAAAAATTAAAAAACAATTCTTCTGTGCTATTCTTGCAGGAAGCTTTGCTGAAGAGCAATGAGGTTTTTGAAACGTTTAAGCAAGATATTGAGAAGGTTTACTTCCATTTCTCTGTTAAACTTCTTTTTCAATTTCCCAGTGTTCTGTACTCTGTCCCGGTAAACTAGATCTAGTTTAGTGTGCTCAATTAGAATACTGTTTCATAGATTAGTAGTGTCCAAGTCCCATAGTGAAGTGATCGAAATATTGGTTAAAAATGAAAAAGTGGAATCATCAGGTATGATATTAAACGTTGAGATTATATAAAGTAGTATTAGTTTGTATTTGCTTATACTAGTCTGTATTGTTAAAAGGGAGAGAAGTTTCCCATTTTAGTAAAGAGATTAAATATTTTGATATGGACCTACGGAAAGGGAGTTAGGTTTATCGGGGAAGAAGGAGTAGTTCGCCTTCATGCTGTGGCTATTCTAACAAGTCACATACTATTTCTTTTAGACATACACTAACAATGTTGTCCTTTTTGATGTTACATGGTTCTGATTTTAGATGGCAAAAGGGGCTTTTTCCTTTCGTCACATACTATTTCTTTTAGACATACACTAACAATGTTGTCCTTTTTGATGTTACATGGTTCTGATTTTAGATGGCAAAATCAATAAAAGAACTCAAGAAGGAGAATGCTTTCTTGAAGGGAAAATGTGACAAGTCAGATGTTACTCTTATAGAACTCGCTGAGGAGGTAATCCTGTCTCTAATCAATTTAACTCTCTTTGATGGGAGGAAATTTTTCAATTTCCTTTAGTTGCATATTCTCGTCTTAATTGTTTGCTAGTATGTCGCAAAACTGGTGCAGCAGACAGATACACTGAACTACAAAGAACATAAGACATGCAGGATAGACTAGATATCCCATGAATATTAAGTTATATACCAACTTAATAAAATAAGCTGTTTTTCTCTTTCTATGTCACAATTCCAGTTACGAAACTCTATATTCCTCAACTTTAATGCTCCAAGTAAAGCAATCTATGATAAGTTTAATGCTCCAAGTAAAGCATCTATGATAAGTTTCCTAAAATACTTTAAGAACTCCGAAAGTAACATTCTGAAACATGGAGAAGTTTTATAGGAAAATCATGATCAGGATAGCGAACCAAAAGTAAAGACACTAGGGAGTCATTAAGGTCTGAGTTGTTCTACATATCTCTGATTTTACTCTGTATGAACCATTTGATATTAAGCCGAATTGATGTTCTGTAGATTGCTAATTTAAACCTATCTAGGGAAAAAGTACCTTTTAACTCACTGCCCCCTCCCCACTACCCCCAAGGTACTTAAAGACTCCAATCAATTGTATTGCCTTTTTTAAAAATTTATATTTTCTAAAGTAACATTTGTATATTGACCAAAACAGCACATAGGTTGTGCTGAAACCATATTTTCAAGGCACAAGGAAAAAAACCTGATCAAAACTTAACATAATCCTAGAATATATGTGATCCACTCAGTATCTTCTATGTAGATTTGTCTTCACCAAAACTAGAATAGTCTAATGCAATTCAATTTGATTTTCTGTACTGATACGCTAGTTTCTTCAAAACATCTGGAATTCCTTTCTTTCCAGATTGTCCACCATATACAAGTTGGGACAATCCTCCGTCTACCCTTGTCTGCAATTCCTGCTCCTGCCTCCTACCAGTTTAAAGAACCTGAGTTATCTTCTGGGGCATTGTCCATGCTATGACTCTGAGGTTGGTAAACATCCTCCATAGCTGATCAGCCTTGCAATGTAAGAATAGATGGCCGACTGTTTCAAATTTTTTCCCACAAAGGAAGCATCTTCAACAAGGGGGGATCCCTCTCCTGGTAGATTATCTTGGGTCAAAACAGCTTTATGTGCTAATGACCATGTGAAAACAAGAGACCTTGAAAGGTATCTTCACTTTCCAAAGAGCTATCTGTTGATTGTCTTGATTCAATAGGTTGTAAGCTAACTTCATAGACAATCTGTACCCTCCTGTAAACCTTTGAAATCTTCCAGCACTTTTTAAAACTCGGTCAATGTATCAACTTTCTAGTCAGTTAAATTCCCTCTGAGTTGTATGTTCCACCCCTGTGAGGACCATGCATATGCTACTGTCATCTGATGTTGCATAGACAGTACATAAAGACCAGGATAGTTACCTTTCAGACACCCCTACCCAGCCAGTTATATTCCCAAAATGATGTTTGGTACCCATTGTTCACTTTTATGGAGGTGTGTTTCCTCATAAAAGGCCACAATACTCTTATAGACCACCACAGACCAACTCCATAAGGAGAGTGCACTTCTTTAGTCATCCAATTGTTATCTTAACTATATTTTGCTATTATAATATCACTCAAATAGGAGGAGGTCTCTTGTGAATATGTGAATATTCTATAGCATATGTAAATATAGTAGGTATATTTACTCTTGTTGTAATTAGGTATTGATTTGTATTGATTTCCTTACCTTTTTTGGACAAGTAAAATTAGCTATTTAAATCCCAGTAGCCTGAGGGAATAATCAAGCTAAATTTCTCTTCCAGTACATATGGTATCAGAGCCTTGCTAAGGCCCCAACTGTTTTTCTTGGCTGTTCGAATAGATCTCTATTTTGCCTTTTTGGAGGTGTTGATCAAACCGACATCACCACGAGACTCAGACCACCAGCGCGAGCAAACCCCAGTCAGCTCCGTCACCATCAGCCACCCATGTGCGTATCATCGTGAAATAATTACAAATGTCATGACCTTTTTCTTTTTGTAATATGCTTCTGACATCTGTCTTCTGTCCATTTTATGTGGGTTGCTTGGCGTCAAAATCATGAAGCTTGTTAGTCCTTGTTGGCCAGGTCGATATTCTTTGTAGTTTGTAGTGCTTTGTGCATTGGATAACCTTAATGATACTTCTATTTCTCCAAAGCTTTGTCTTATATATAAAGATTGTTGTTTTATTGCTTGATGCTCAAATTATGTCTGCATAGTAGAACTTGTTTTCCTCAGTAGGAACATTAAAATATCGTGTTTTCTCTGCAGCGTGAATTCTTGAAGAAACAGTTGGAGAAAACAAAGAACCAGAAAGAGAAGCTTGAAGCATTGTGTAGATCGCTTCAAGCAGAAAGGAAAGCACACTCAGTAGCTTCCAGCACCTCAGATTCAGTTCAAGCTTGAAAATTTCTGTAGATTAAATCGTACCATGAAGGTTTTGGCTGCACCTATTGAATCTTGCTACTATTTTTATTTTTCTCGCAGGGAAGGAAGCATTTTCATTTTGTTACCATTAGCTGGTGCCAAGTAACAGTAGATTACCCGGAACCATCTTGTAGGAGAATGTTGTTTTCCTTGATTTACTGAGGCCTGTGCAGCATAATATGAATGAATCAGTTTCTTTTCTTTGCTCATTTCTTTTAGTTTTCAAGTTTGAGCAGTCTTCCTTCCCATTGTTCAATGCTCATCCCCCTCCCCCCCTAAGAACCAATATGGAAATTGATTCAATTATGGAATCATGAATATCCAAATCGTGTTAGCAGAAAGGGGCGACAAAAGGCTCCACTCTCCCTATCGGACTAAACTAGTCAGGCTTAGGGGAAGGCAGGTTCCAACCAGGGGTTCACAACTTTGCATCTTTTCATTTGAAAGGAAATATAGTTGAATAATTTAGTGTTTGGGTCTTGAGGAAGCTTTCAATAAAGCATTCTTAGCTACAACCACCTGTCTGTTGGAAAGTTCCTATAGGAGTTGTTGGATCCTATAAAAAAGCTTTTCTAGGGCCACGATATTCAACTTGAGTTTCCTCAGTGCCCCTTCCTAGACATTCCATTTAGCCTCCTCATTTCCAAAGGAAAAAAGAAAAGTTGAATGGTCTTTCCAGATGTTACTTTTGTTGGTTTTGGCATCCTCAATTGCAAAGCTAGATCTACAATTCTCATAACCCGACCTGTTTAAAATTATTGTGGGAGCATCAGGATTTCCTTGATCCATCTTCATGATCAGAGGCCCTTGCCAAATGGCTCTAACATTTGGCATTGCCTTATTTGGATTGGGAATGATATAAGTACATAAAACAAGGCGTTATTGTGTTTTTGGTGGTGTTGAATAAAATGCAAACAAAATGACGTATATCAGTGACACAAGTTACTTTCAGAAACATAATTGTTTTGAAATTGAATGTAATGATATGCATTATGTGAAGGTTCAAAAGTAATCCTATATTGCTTGATTGAATAAGTATGTGGAAAAAAGACATGAATTATCTATTATTACACTGGAACAAGCGAAAGGATGTGGCACAACCTATGCAAGCGTCATCTGGAATAGTGAATATGTATGTCTTTATGTAAGTTCATGAGATTTGTTAAACCAATGTGCTGGAATTAACTTGTCATCAGTGAATTTACTAGTGGGATGTTTGGTGGACCTATAAATCCGAATAAAAAAGCTCCTAATTTTGAAAAATAAAAGTTAGGATTTAATTCTATAAATCCGAATAAAAAAGCTCTTAATTTTGAAAAATAGAAGTTAAGATTTAATTAAAGAAAAGAATGTTATTTGAGTGATGAGTGAAGTTCAGTGTGCATTCTACACCCTATGCAGGATCCTACTAACCATCTTGATAGATTGTATATTGATGCGCCCAAAATACTCTCTTGTCCTTAAAAAGAGTAAGCGGTTGCGGTCAGTATGTACCCAACTACAAGAAGTTGGGGTTGATTCCATAGGGATTGGGGTTGTTCAATTCAAGCCGTGAAGTTATTAACTGGACTAGCTGATTGTAATCGTTTTAAAAATTGATTCGAATTAAACTAAAATATCATCAATTGCACGTTGTAACAATTGAACTGTAACAAATGATTGAGAGAATGTCGAGGATGTGCGTAATTGAATGTAATTCCAACAGATGAGTCTATAATATTGGATATAATAGCTAATTTGCTTGTGGGTAGGCTAGAAAGTTGGTAACTACAACTAGGTTAAGTCAATTGAGGTGTATCGATGTGAATTGATTAAGACTTCACAAACATTTCACATACAACCTGAAGGAACTTATGCAAATTTATAGCTCAACGATCTAAAACCATAGTTGATTGAATCCTATTATGGGATTCAATCCCATCACGTGATACCCAAGACTATTGCACAATCCTTCCACTTTGAATACTCACTTTCACGCAATATTCAAAGATCTAAATATGAATCTAAGTTTGTAACCATAGATTTACAATTATAGCTGACGGAAAATGTAAGCCCACATCAAATTAGCACATAAAATTTAATTAATTAAAGACTCATAGCATGAAATTAACATTCAGCTACATAGCACATCCCTAACATAGGGGTTTTTAGCCACTCATGTTCAAATAGAAATGGAGTTACCAAATAGATTATCCATGACAATGAAATTCAGAATCCAAAGGAAATTTGGTGTGAAATCCTTTTCTCCTTCAATTCTTCACCTCAAAAGCCAAGTACAATGTCATGACCCAAGCCTAGAGCTCAGGTGTGACATGACGAATGGGGAACCTGAAGGGACCCCAAACAAGCCTCTAAGCATATGTAACACATCCTTGGTTGCGGAAGCATAAACAAACATCAAACATACAAGTCTAAGGGAAGCGGGGCTTTGAACTCAAGCTATGGAGATGTTTAAGGGGATAGGACTTTCCAACATCAAATAGCAAGTAAAGACTAAGGGGCGGGTAAGTATGACTCAAGTTATGGGAAAAGTACGGGCTTGGGACTTCCATCATATATCATCAACATTCATCAACACATAAAGGGATAGGAACTAGAGGAAGTCTTCAATATACATGTACATAAGAATCATGGGAATCAATCTTATCACATATATCCAACAACACCTCTAAGATGAGTGGAACGGGGGCCAAGACATATCCAAGGCTCACCCTTAAAAGTATATGTGCAAAAGTAAAAACATCTTTAACATAGCATGAATGAGCATAGTTATTGTCCCTGGAATAGAGGACTCACCAATAGCAATCTTCAATCCAACGTACTAGCCACGAGGAGATGGATGAATAGGAGCTCCCGTTCCTACATGGCTAGATCATGTAGGCAAAAAGTATACGTTAGTACTTGGAATGTACTAAGTATACGAGGTGCAATACAACAAGGAAATATAATCCATAATAATCAAGATGTATAATTATAATCAATGGATATAGATTCAATATGACATGAATGATCATTGTGTTAGTCAAATCATGCATGAAGCGTAGCCAAATCACATGACGTATCATACATATTTGGCAAGGGACCATAACCGACATGTAAGACTAAGCGAACTGCTATTTGGGATTCTGATGTTCACTCCGCACTAGAAAAGGAGTGGTTTACTTTACCAAGGTAAACCAAACACTTACCTTTCTCATATCCTTTTCGAAAAGTATTACCAAATATCCTTACCTTGCAGCATAATCTTTTCGGTAGGTTATATAAAATGTCTTTACCTTAAATCATAACCTTTTCGGTAGGAGTTACAAGATGTCCATACCTTATGGCATGACCTTTTTGGTAGGTATCATAAAGGTGGCACATAGTTATGGGACAATGGCTACTAACCAAGGTCCTCTTGATGCTAGGTCAACAATACCACAAAATATTTAATTTATAAATATAGTCATAATATACAAAGTCTTATAACATCATAATATCATTATAGAGTAACTCATCAATACCAAAACTTCATAGCATCAAAGAAAGGGCTTCATATCATTCATAACTTTCATAACATCCTCTTGACATCGTAGCATGCTTAATAGCCCTTCAACATTCACAATTTGCATGTCTTACAATAAGACTTTCATTAACATAGAAGCTTGTCACATAACTTTAATCAAAACATTGTGGGTGTATGCATATAACTCAAAGTCATGTAAATTCAAGAGTTTAGAGCATGAGAAGAGTAAAATAAAGTCACTTAAGAATCATTAAAAAGACCCACCAATAATTGTAATAAATCCCGGGTATCATGAAAACCATTCAAAAATTCATAATCTTTCATAGTCTTCATAGTTTCGTATCATACATAGCTTCAATAGTCATAAATCAACTCTTAGGATAAACCTTCAATAGATGTTCTTGCATAACAAATCAATACTTGATAAAATCAAACTTAAATCATGTTCATAATGCATAATAAGAAATACCCATAAGGTATCAAGCCCTGAAATCATGACATTTCATAAAAAAGGAGGGTTGGGCTTCGTGGGTGGAATAACCTATGAATGAAGACCCACATACCTTAATCCTTGAAATTACTTGAAAGAAACTTGAGAAGAATTGGAGGCTACACTTGAATTCTTGAAGTCCAAGGAGAGTTCTTGAGAATCTTCGAATTAGATGAGGGATTTGGTGAGAACTTGAGGGGATTTAGTGAGATTTAGGGCTCAAAATAGTTGAAAAATAGGGAAATCCCATCTATAAGGGTATTGGGTTATGAACCAATTACCCTCACTTGTTTAGAAAAGTTTGGAAAATTTTGTACTGTGAGGGAACGGAGGCGCAACATGGATTGGGTTCTACACAGGTCATTTTCATGCGAAGGTCAATTTTCCCTTGTTTTGGCCTAGGAATGAGTTTAGACCACTTTTGTACCATGGGAAAACAAGTGGGCGACACAGACTTGATGCGCACCCTTCTAGTTTAGGCCTAAATCACCCAAAAAATTATTTTTCAATACGGGACACCTAAAAAGCGAGGGTGACCTTGCCTCCTGAAAAAGAATACAAAGTTAGATTTGCAAAATAACTCATGAATTTTATGATATTCAAGAAACACACTATAAGGACTTTCCGAGTCACATGAGAGGTGTTACAATATCTCTCCCTTAAAAACATTCATCCCCGAATGTTAATATATCTTCCTTGGGAATGTTCATCCCAAATGTGATGGAAACATACTTAAGAAGAGTGATTAGAAAACTTTCAGCCCACATTAATGCACCCAATCAACTTAAACATCATTTTCATAAAACAATCTCAAACTTTTGTATCAAAATCATCAAAACATGTCACTTATGAGTATGTGTGCATGCAACATGACATAGAAGGGCTGAAGTACAAGACTTGCACCATAGATACGATTAACTTATTATATTAGGCTTGAGTAGAGTGGAAGAGATAAGGGCATTGCCTCTTCATGTCCTCTTTGGCTTCTCAAGTGGCACTTTTGACTTTTTAGTTCCTCCAAAGGACCTTGACGGAGGCTACATTTTTGTTTCTCAGCCTCTTCACTTGTCTATCTAATATTTCCATCAAAACTTCTTCATAAGTCATGTTTTCCTCCACAACACCTACAACTTCCAGGGGCACTATAGAGTTTGGGTCACCTACACATTTCATCAATATAGAAATATGAAAGATCAGATGAACCATACTCATCTTCATAGGCAACTCCAACTCGTAAGAAACCTTACTGATTCTCCTCATGATTCTATAAGGCCCTATATACCTAGGGTTCAACTTTCCCTTCTTTCCATACCAGACCACGCCCATTCATTGGTGAGACATTTAAATACACCTAATCATCATCGCCAACTCAAGATCCCTTCTCCTCACATTGGAGTTGGACTTTTACCTACTTTGAGCGCTTGTCAATCTCTTCCTTATCCACCCATTTTCTCCAATGCTTCTATAACCAAATCCAGACCTGACAAAACCATTTCTCCCACTTCAAACCACCCTACCAATACACTTCCTTCAAATCCCTATACATCTTTTGTAGAACCAAGATGAATAGAATAGGACGAATTATGGGCCTAAAATGACCTCAAAAAGTGCTCGAAAATATGTCTCAGAAGTGCCTGGAATTGTAATTTTCATATATCTCAAAATTCATACGTGATATTAAAAATCAGACTTCATATTCATGATCAAGGGGTCAAATTGAGTGATAAATGGGTCTAACACCGATTTTAGAGCAACTGAATCGCAATTTTAATTTTCTAAAATGCAAATTCTAGAGAGCATTCTGCGCCCCTGGCGCGACGCGGCCAGGGCACGGAGATGCCTATTTTGTTGACAGTTTTCGTTTGCTAGGTCCAAGACTTTTGGGTCTTGGGCCCAAGTGTTCCCATGCATAAAAATACCTATACTTAGCTACATTTCACCGTCATATCATTCAGGACATTCCCCAATATTCTCTCAAACACTTAGACTCATATTTTACCCTAAAACTCAAGTCACAAAACTCATCCGGATCTAAGTATTTCACTCAAGCTTCAACTCTCTATCTCCAATCATCATCAAGTTATTCTCCAAAGTCAAGGTGTGTGGGTTTCAACCATTGGGTTCTTTCATTCATGGTGCCCAAGCTTCCATGTCATCTAATTTACATGTTTTTAAGTTGATTTTACATGTGGGTTTATTATTATGAATTTGACTATAAACTATGTTGGGGTTTTGTAAAAGTGTGACTGTTTTAAAATGTTTTGAGCTATGAATCTTTGATCTAACTTGAGATTTAATAAGGGGTTTTGATGTATATTGTATGATGGTATTACCAAGAATTGATGGGATGATTTACTTCAAGATTTCTTGCATGATTTCACTCTTTAATTGGTTGTAGGCTTGTGTAACCACATCAAGGGGTTGGTACCTTGGTTGCCTAGTATGGGGGTAGTAGGCCCGTATAACCACATCGAGGGGTTGGTACCTTTGTTGCCTAGCAATAGTCCCGTATAACCATATTGAGGGATTGGTACCTCATTAACCATATTGAGGGTTTGTACCTTGGTTGCCTAGTACAAGGGGTAGGAGGCCCATATAACCATATTGAGGGGTTCTCAAGAACCAAAAAGACTGAGCTGAGGGAAGCCCTATGAGTCACTGAAACAACGACAGGAGTGCCCTTTTTCTATCAATAGAGGGAGCAAAAAACGGGCTTTGCTCCCCTTTACAATATGAAGAAAGAAATAAGGGTCGAAGTTTAGACCGCTCACAGTAGTTCTACCTATAGAAAGGATCATGAAAGAGGCAATCAAAATAGTACTCGAATCCATTTACGATCTTGAGTTTCCAATATCCCTATCTTTTCTATTCTACTATGATACTAATTCTAGGTCTCCTATGTGATTTCATGTCTCATGTTTCAGCCCCTATGTCATTTGCACCTCTCCAAGAGGGTGGTAGGCCTTGGATATTCTATATTGATGGTCACTTGCTGCACATGTATTTTGTTCTATACAAGCATGGCTTACTTCAAGCATCCTTCATTCATGTCATATTGTTACTATGCTATCTATTGCCTATAATATTATATTTTGCCTATGTTGCCTATGTATTGTTGCATCGCATCCTATATACTTAGTACATTCAAACATATAACGCATACTCTATGCCTACATGATGTCACCATGTAGGAACCGGAGCCCCGCTTGATCATCCTCCTCCTCCACGTGGCTAGTTTGATTGTCTTTCAAGCTAGTTGGTGAGTCCTCTATTCCGGGGACAATGTTTATGATCTCATCTTATGTACTATAACTATCTACTCTTATGTATGTATTGACTATGAGGGTGAGCCTAGTCGCTTGTCTTGGCCCCCGCAAAGTATCTAAGTTTTAGAGGTGTTGTTGGACATGTTATGTATAATGCTGTGAGCTTGACTCTTTCTTGACTCTTGATGTTTATGATATGAAAGATGTCCCTTAGGCTCGATTATCCATATTTACTATCTTTTGTTTTCATTTTATTGCTTTCGTGACCAAGGATGTGTAATGATATGCTAAGACACTTGCTTGGGGTCCCTTTGGGTTCCCCATGCGCCGTGTCACGTCTAGGCCCTAGGCTTGGGTCTTGAAAAGCTTGGTATCAGAGTACTAGGTTGTTAATGGTCCTCAATATCCAGCACACCGCGTCGATTAGAGTCTTATTCATGGTTGTATTATGCACTACAACTATGCGTAAGAGGCTATGAGACGTTTTAGGAAATGTTCCCCTTCTTCTTACTCTATGCCGTTCTATAAAAGTTAAGGTATGGTTTTCCCCCTAACTATTGTTCTTTGCTATGCTAGATCATGCCTAACACAAGAGGAAGGAGGGCCCGCACTCTCGAGGAACAGCTGGCTCATGGTGAGCTCCGAGATGCTCTTAGTTTGCTTGCACAAGTTGTGGCTAATCAAGCCAATAAAGGGGCCTGTTGATGTTCATGCTCCAATAAGAAAGCGGTCACTGTCAGTAATTATCCTAATCGAAGGTTAGGATTGAATCCATAGGGAATACAGGGTTTGACTACAAGACTTTGCTGCCAATCATTTCAAGTATCTATAACTAAAATCTCTAAAGGGGTGGGGGTTGTGATTCAAGAACAAAAATAAATGGACATACTATGATGCGAGAAAACACTCAATTTTTTAGGGACAATTTGGGAATTGTGTTTCCCATAGTTCGTTGACTCGATTAACTTAGATAACATAACTACAATTAGAGATTCACATGTAGGATGGTAACTTAGGTTCTTCCAGCCCTCTTGTGAAGGTGGAGATTGAATTTCACCATGGCACTTGGTCGGCAACCATGGCATGCCAACTAACCATTACCTATTGTTCCAGTCAACCTCCCCTTGGTCAAGTTTGGTTGATTCGATGAGAACACATTAATCGAATCCTCACTTGGTCGGCAACCATGGCGTGCCAACTAACCGTTACCTATTGTCCTAGTCAACCTCCCCTTGGTCAGGTTTGGTTGATTAGAAGAGAACACATCAATCGAATCCTATCATCTATTTCCCTTTTTCTATTCATCACTACCTTGGTCGAGATTGTGATAGTAGGCGAGGTTTGGTGTTGGCCACCACCAAAAAACAATCATAATGAAGAAACAAAAATGCAAATGCTAGACATAGTTTAGAATTTTACCCAAAGCAATGAAGAGTGAAGATACCGCAAGTTGCAAATCACAAGCTTGATACATTAACAATTAGTACAAAGCAAGATTTGCAATCTCCAAAATTTAGTTGTCCAAGAGAAAAATGAAGAACTTTGTTAAAACCCTAAAATACTCTTGAGAGAATATTCAAAGGCACATTCAATCTCTAAAAAGCTAGATTCCCGAAATAAAACCTAACTTAAGGTATTTATAGTAGTTACAAGTTTAACCCTAAAAATTACACAGAAAAGACAACTGGCAGATGGTACGCCTCACAGGTACGACTTGTAGGGTGACCTACTAGTCGTAATCAGGGTCTTGTATCAGGTTCTTGGCATCTTAGACTCAACTGGTACGACCCACTGGTATGAGTCGTTGCTTGGGCTACAACTTGTATGCTCTTCTCGTAGTCTAGACCTTTAATTTTTTATCCAAAGTTTGGGCTCTCTATTTCCTGCTACAAGTACACCTATACGAGTCGTAGTGAGACTTACGACTCATAAGATGGCATCTTACAATTGATCTCCACTTAGCAGATTTTTTATTTTTGGTCTCTGTTTCTTGCTACGATAACACCCTAAGACTCGTAGCTTGGGCTACGACTCATAGGTTAGCTCATATGTCCTATGCATCAGTAAAAATCTGGAATTTTCCTCCAAAAGCAAACCAACCTAACTTTTTTGCAAGAATAACACAAAAACACATAAAATCATAAAAAGTCGCATTAAGAACTCATAAAATCCCTTGTTTTAGGCATCAAATGTGTTGTATTTTGATAGCACATCAACACCCTCAACTTAGAATTGTTGCTTGTGTTCAAGCAATGACTCATTCTACGCAAACAATGAGAAATACATAGCAGCTATACCAATGACATATACATCATTCACTCTAGTCCAGGTACCCACTTATCATTTTCAAAACCAGATTGCAAAGCTACTAAGAACAAAAAAACCATGATGATGAATCTGACAACCCAACTATGATAAGTTAAGAAGCATCAACCATCCATAATCACTGGTCTAGCCATATGCTAATCAAGTAGTGCAAATGCCCTTATAGAAAAGAAGTTCCTCTTATTCACTCAAAAAGCATTTAGAATTCAGGGATTGAGGAAGCATTCTCACTCTCATAAATGAAATTCATGCAAAATGACTAACACCATAGGCTTGCCTCTATACTCATCTTTTGGCTTTGTGACAAAGTGGATTTGGATCACTTTTATGACTTAAGGGCTTGTAACATAGATTCAGGGCTTTGGTATGTCATTTTAGGCAAGTAGTGACTAAAAGCTATCCTTGAACCATGTTAACCAACACGTTTTTCCTCATAACCCAACCATTTACACTAAATCTACCCTTATTCTCCTGTTTCAAGCTTTTCCCGAGTGCTTTCTTTCTCTTTTTAGCTGTTCCTTATTTCTGAACTCATTTTTGCTAATTTTTTTCAATTCATGGCATGTTTAATCTCTTTATCCTCCCAGGCTGATGATTTCTCATTTCTTTCTTTCCCAACTAACCACCTAATTGTTATTACTTTACCACAATAAGAGCCACCCTCAACTTAGGCTTTTAGCCTGAGGTGAAGTACACAATATCTATTCCCCAAACTAGGGCCACAATTTGTAGACACCCTCAACTTAGACTTTTAGCCTCAATTAAGGTTCACATGTTTAAGGATAGACTAGGGCCAGTATCAAGGTATTTTATCAAACAAGGTTAAGCTAGCAAGGTGTTTAGAAAGAATGAGTACATGAGAAACTCAAAAAATTGAAACAAGGGATTTGACTCATTCATTTGGTAGGTCATTTAGGCTAAATGTGGGTTCACTAATAGAAAAAAGGCCTAAGATCCTTTCCAAATCAACCACATCGCCAATCTAATTTTAAAGTAACAAGGCAAGTTTTGAGTCCATACATGATGCATGAATGCAGCAAAATAAGCTCACAACACACATGACATTGCACCCATAATAAAGTATTGACTCACAGTTCATGCTTCAAGCCACAACTTACCTCCACATTATCAGAACAAACATTACTAGATACTCAAAATGCATGAATGTATCAATAACCACAATGTCAAAAATTTTGAGGGTACACGGAACATGCCGTACTAGGCAACCAAGGTACCAACCAATATACTCAAAAATAAACATTGCTTCTATGTATCTACAAACTATCTACACTACCTAGAACATGCTGGTTCAACAGAAAATTAAATATCCACAAGGAAAAAGAAACACAACAAGAAAACCTTGGGATCAAAAATAAGGAAAGTTATGGACTCGAGGCTACTCAAACTTCACCTTAATCCATAACTTCCCACACCACACCAAAATAGAATACTTTGTCCTCACAGTAAAGACATGAATGAAAAACCAAACATGATAACATAGATATATATATATATATATATATATATATATACACACACATTAAAAACCAAAAACTAACATCCAAAACATAAGTAAAAACAACATCCAACATAAAAATATTTAAACAAATCCAAAAACCAACATAATAAAGAAAAAATTGCCTAACAATAGAACAAAGTATCCATAAGGAATAAATAAGAACTGGGGTCAAAAGAAGTCTAACATCATGGTGCATCACGTATTGATCTCTGGCTGGTTAGCAATAATAAAAAGATTTTCCAACAATAGAACGAAGTATCTATAAAGAAAAGATAAGAACTAGGGTCAAAAAGGTCAAACATCATGGTGCTCAAGCATCGGTATTAGACTGATCTGCAGGGTCCTAGGTCACGATCTTCTCCTTAGTAGTTTGGTTAGTAGCTATACTTGAGATACCCTCTCCATGTGGGGTCTGCTACTCTCGATCTCTCTGTATGACCGCCAATAGGATCGAATCCTACACCACCTCCTCTGGTATCAGCTCCTTCTCTGGGGTGGTTGGGTTATCAGGTCTAGGCCTTTTTTGGCTCAACTCTGGGTCATTTATCTAGAGGGGCCTCTTTCGGTGAGTATACGGTGGTCAGGTAGCTAGTCAAACACCTCATCACCCACCGGTGCCACCTCTAGGACTGCAACAGGGGCTGCTAACGTCTGCAATAAGTTAGCCTTAAACTTGGCCAACTCCTGTGTCACTGTTCTTGTGTCAGCAAACCGAGTACCCTCAAGCTTCCACTGGACTCTCACCTCAAAAGCATCGACTCAGGCATCCAGCGCTCTAACTCTCTCATCAACCAAATCGTGGGCGAATGCCTTTATCCTCTCCTTTGAGTCCCTTATGGTCTGGCTAACCTAAGGTCTGACCTAAGGTCTGACCTATACTGCTAAAGCTTCTAGCCTAGACTCCGCTGTAGCCACCCTGCATAATAGTGCCAGAAAAGCAACAGTAGAGATAATAAAATCAACCTGTAATGTAGATGCTGCTGGTGCTGGAGTAATAAAGAATGGCGTGGACTCAATCTCAATAGCTGGCATAGGCTCTGTAGCTTCTTGAGTAGTACCAGTAAGGGCTAGAATCAAACCCTGATTATAAGGCTCAATCGGGAATAGATCTAGGATAGCCGAAGGAGCTACATGGGTAGGGCCGTTGGGTCCTCATCAGCCTTTATCAGAATAGGATCCATAGTGCATGTGGCCTAGATATGGGGGTCCCGGTGAGGGTCTATAGGAACACATGTTGCACTACATTATCGGTGGATCAAAACAGGGAATGGCAGTGAGGTGTTTGTTCGGACGATGGACTCATAGATCTGCTCGGAGATAATTTGGGCCCAATCTATCTCATAACCAGTTGGTATGCTATCTAATAACACAACTTGCTCCAATATGATCATATTATTTGTAAAAGTAGGCCGAATAAGCCAACGGATAAGGGACCACCAAAACTTAGCTCAGAAAGAGAGGTGGGCTTTCACTACTAGATCTGCGTGGTTTGTAACCTATGTTGGCTCGAAACCCTCCTCACATATCTGGCTGGCTGTCCACCATAGTACCTCGATCTTAGCCCCAATATATTTCACTCACCGCTCTCCTTATTTTGTCAATGCGATTATCGTACTCTGTGGTGGACGAAGGCACTCTGTAAGTAAGCCCAAACTGAGTTTGTTGAGTAGTCTCCTCTAAAATAAAAACTCTCCTACCTCATACTGGCACCACCTATAACCTTGACTGATCAATCGGCTTCTTTTTCTTCGGCAACCCTCGGCGGAGTATAGCAAGACAGTCACATAAAACTCACGGACCATGTAAGGGGCATATTTGCCAAGTTGTTGTGTAGTCCATCGTAGTCCATATCTGTCTATCTCTGCATCTAATCCTGGCACCTTATATAATCTTGAGTCGTTCAGCCTAGAATCCTCATGAAATTTTCGCACCGGTTTGCCTTATCCCTTGGGCTCTAACCCCTGGTCATATATCTCCTTCATCCCTGGGACACACCATCTGTGGTCGACTAGAGGCTGTGATTGGAATTCTTTCTGCTGGGGCTGGGAGGTGCTCTCAAACTCTGACTCTGACCTTGAGTGTGTGGGGGTCATCTATGGTAAGCTGCTCTTAGACCCGTCTCCATTACCCTGCTATTCTTCCTCTTTAGACTGGGAGGAACTGCTGAATTTTATGGGTGTTTGAGCTGTACGTGCTTGGGTCTAAGGTACATTAGCCTCGAGGTCTATTTTGACCCTGTGAACTTTTAGAGGCTCCTCAGATCTCTCAGCCTTGGAAGATTCATCACCAATCTCCATTGGAATGTTTGGATTGCTCGTTTGTATTTTGGAGGCATGATATCTGTAAGCCAACCACACAATACATGTGAGCATCAAGATTTTTGATCAAATGAATCACATAACAAAGATCAAGAAACAAAAATAATTTAAGTATATAGAATCACTGATGCAGATGCAGGTCTGCAGATACGAGGTGCAATTACGACTCGTAGTTGATGTGCTGTCTAAGTAAAGCACATTTGATGCCTAAAATAAGGGATTTTGTGAGTTCTCAATGCAACTTTTTATAGTTTTTATGTTGTTATTGCAGGAAAGGTAGGTTGGCATGATTTTTGAGGAAAATTATTGATTTTGCTGAAGCACAGGACATACGATCTTACCTACGAGTCATAGCCCAAGTTAAGAGTCATATGGTGATCTCATAGCTAGAAACAAAGAGCAAAAATCAAAAATCTGCTAAGTGGAGGTCAACCCTACGAGGCTATCATACGAGTTGTAAGTCTCACGATAACTCATATAGATGTACTCATAGCAGGAAACAGAGAGCCTAAATTTTGGATCAACAACTGAAGGCCTAGACTACGAGAGAAACATATGAGTTATAGCCCAAGCTACGACTTGTACTAGTAGGTCATACCAGTTGAGTCCAAGATGCCAAGAAACTGATATGAGACCCTAATTACGACTCGTAGGTCACCCTACGAGTCTTACCTGTGAGATGTACCAGCTGTCAACTATCTTTTCTGTGTAATTTTTAGGGCTTTTTTGTAAGCACTATAAATACTTTAAGTTAGGATTTTATTGAGGAGATTCAAAATTTAGAACAGAAGATCATCTTTGAATACTCTCTAGAATACTTTTAGGATTTTAGCTTAGATTTTCATTTTATCTTGGAAAACCCACTTTTGGGGAGTACAAATCCCATATTGTATTCATTCTAAATATATCAAGCTTGTGGTTTGCAACTTATGGTTCTATCATTCTTTGTTTCTTTGGATAAAACTCTCCACTATATCTTGTCTTTGTATTTTTGTTAGTTTTGCTTGTGGTTTTGCAACTTGTGGTGCTGTCTTTTTTCATTGCTCTAGGTAAAACTCTTATCTATGTCTTATCTTTACATTTTTGTTGGTTTTGCTTTAGCCATGAGTAACTAAGTACCCACAACTTGGGTTGTGGGAACCATGGGTAGTTGACTCAAGATAACATAGATTTATTGCATTTCTGTGATTGGGGTTTTGCAATAATTTATTTCCCTTCATTTTGATTGATGTTTAGTGGTGGCCAACACCAAACCCTACCTACTATCATGATCCCGACCAAGGTAGTGATGAATAGGAAAAGGGAAGTAGATGATAGGATTCGATTGATGTGTTCTCGTCTAATCAACCAAACCTGACCAAGGAGAGGTTGACTGGGACAATAGGTAACAGTTAGTTGGTATACCATGGTTGCAGACCAAGTGCCATGGTGAAATTTGACCTTCACCTTCACAAGAGGGCTGGAAGAACCTAAGTTACCGTCCTGCATACGAATCTCCAATTATAGTTATGTTGCCTAGGGTAATTGAGTCAACGAACCATGGGGAATACAATTCCCAAGTTGTCCCTAAAATTGAGTGTTTTCTCACATAGTTAGTATAGTATTTATTTTGAGTTTTGTTATTAAATCACAACCCCCCCATTTGGAGATTTTAGTTATAAATGCTATCATAGTGTAGTATTTATTTTTGTTTTTATTCTTGAATCACAACCCGCCCCCAATTCAGTGACTCTAGTAATAGATACTTAAATGATTGATAGTGAATTCTTATAGCCAAAAACTATATTCCCTCTGGATTTGACCCTAACCTCAGCTAGGTTAATTGATGACAGTGATCGCTTTCTTACTGGAACTGAACATCATCAAAAAATTATAGCACCGTTGCCAGGGAATACGGCTAGGTTCTTGACTTGATTTCACTATTAGTTAGTTCAAGTATTGATTTCTTAATTCTCTTATGTTTTACTTTTATTTGTGTTTTTGTTTTCTTTTGTTTCTTTCCAGGGCGTTTAAAAAAAAGAGATTTACAGAATATTCCTAATCACATCATTAGCCTTCACGTACGACCATGTACGAAGAGCTATATTATGAGGAGGACACTTAGGTTTTAGCTGATTAGATGTGGGGTTTTCAGCCTAATGTCCAATGGCCTAATCAAGACCATTGGCGCCAAAATCAAGAAAACCACAATTAGACCTATGGAAGAGAATGTGCTTACAAAGATCCGTGGTGGTTATTATGAGAAAAATAGAGGTCCAGACGCCAAGTGGAGTAGTAGAGATAGTTTCAAGAATGATCCTTATGTGCCACCACACCATCATGATGCAGGCACAAACAACTCCAGAATTGAGGAGACGTTTGATCGCCTATTGAAGAAGGCTAAGACACGAGATGAGACTCCACTAGAATGAGATCAAAAATTACAAACATTAATAAAAAATTAAAGTCTTATTTTGTGGTTGTTAAATAGCTTTAGCAATAGTCTGGTCAAGTATCGACTCTACTTTAGTAGTATCAGAGTGGTACATTGCCTTATGATACAGTGCAAAGTTCTGAGGATGAAGGGCAATGTATGGAGGTTACTAGTGGGTGTGGTGAGAGTACTATTGATCCTCCTGTGCTGGTTGTTGTAGAAGATATTCATGAGGAAATAGTTGCAGATAAGGATATGGTTGAAGGGGACGAGTGTGGCAAAGATGTGGTAAATGAATCAATTAAAGAGCCAAAGAAGTACAAGACCATTCCTAGGCCTCCTCCTTCTTTCCCTCAAAGATTCAAGAAGAGCGAGGAGAAAAGCAAGGTCAAACACTCTCTTTCCATATTAAAACATCTATCTATCAACACTCCTCTCATTGAGACAGTGGAGAAGATGGCCACCATACCTTACATAATTAGAGATGTCGAATTCGCAAGGGCACTATGTGATCTAGGTGCTAGCATAAATCTGAAACCCCCTGCGGTCTATAAGAAGCTTAGATTTGGAGCCTTTAATCAAAATATCAGGCCATATCTAGTACTATTCACCTCATTTTTATACCACAACCTTTGAGCATGACAGAAAGTTGGAAAAGAAGTTAGGGGTCCAATTCATAAGTTAAAGGTGGAAGAAAAAGAAAATTTGTGGAGGAGCAAGGTTTGAGTAATTGGTGAAGTCTGAGTAACCAAATGGTCTAAGTCATTCCGCGATAATAAATCAAGCGCTTCTTGGGAGGCAACCCAAGGTATGCCCCTTGCTTATATGTGCCTTTACTCTGAGGACAAAGTATTCTCTTTTGCTGGGGTGTGGGAGGTTGTGGATTAGGGTGAAGTCTGTGTAACCTCAAGTCCATAACTTCCCCTATTTTAATCCCAAGGTTTTCTTCCTGTGCTTCTTTTTTCTTATGAATATTTTAATTTCTGTTGAACCAGCATGATTAGGTAGTGTAGATAATTTGTAGATA
Source organism: Solanum virginianum (assembly GCA_000787875.1). Classification (NCBI taxonomy): domain Eukaryota; kingdom Viridiplantae; phylum Streptophyta; class Magnoliopsida; order Solanales; family Solanaceae; genus Solanum; species Solanum virginianum. The sequence continues at coordinate 109,521 of DF358031.1, forward strand.
TATAGTAGTTATGATCTTTTGTCATATATATATAGTCTTTAAATGCTTTTTAAATTTTGATGAAAAATTGGGTACCCTAAATTTTTTTCTAGAGATTGTGGTCATTGATGCATTCATGCATTTTGAGTATCTAGCAATGTTTGTTCTGATAATGTGAAGGTAAGATGAGGTTTAAAGCAAGACCTGTGAGTCTATACTTGATTATGGGTCAAATGCCATGTGTGTTGTGAGCTTATTTTGCTGCATTCATACATCATGTATGGACTCAGAACTTACCTTGTTACTCTGGAAGTTTTTTGGTGATGTAGTTGATTTGGAAAGAATCTTAGGCCTTTGTTCTTTTAGTGAACCCACTTTTAGCCTAAATGACCTACCAAATGATGAGTGAATCGCTTATTCAAAACTTTTGAGCTTCTTATGTACTCATTCTTTCTTGACACCTTACTAGCTTAACCATGTTTGATAAAACACCTTGATATTGGACCTGGTCTATCCTTGAAAATGTGAACCTTGATTGAGGCTAAAAGCCTATGTTGAGGGTGGCTACAAATGGTGGCCCTGGTTTGGGGATTAGATATTGTGTACTTCACCTCATGCTAAAAGCCTAAGTTGAGGGTGACCCTTATTGTGGTAAAGTAATAACAATGAGATGCTTAGTTGGGAAATAAAGAAAGAAGTGAAAAATCATGAGGCCGGGGAGGAAAAAGAAAAGAAAAGAAAAGTGCTTTGAATTAAAGAAAATAGCAAAAATGAGTTCAAAAATAAGGTACAATTGAAAAAGAGAATGAAAACACCTATGGAAAGCTTGAAATAGGAGAATAAGGGTGGATTTAGTGAAAATGTTTTGGTTATGAAGGTAAAAGTATTGGTATGGTTCAAGGATAGCTTTTAGTCACTAGCTAAAATGCCATACCAAAGCCCCCTGAACCTACGTTACAAGCCCTTAAGTCCTCAAGTGATCTAAATCTACTTTATCACCAATTTGGAAATTGAGTATAGGGGCAAGCCTATGGTGTTACTCATTTTGCATGTGAGAATGCTTCCACAGTCCCTGAATTCTAAATGCTTTTTGAGCAAGTGAGAGGCACTTTTTTTTCTGTGGGAGCATTTGCACTACTTGATTAGCATATGACTATACCAGTAATTGTGAATTTTTGATACTCTTAGCTTATTATAATTGGGTTGCCAGATATATCTTTTTGTTTTTGTTTTGCTTAGTAGCCTTGCAATCCTTTTTTGAAAATGAAAGTTGGGTACCTGGATTAGAGTGAATGATGTATGTGCCATTGTTTTTTTGTTGTTATTGCAGGAAAGGTAGGTTGGCATGATTTTTGAGGAAAATTGCAGATTTTGCTGAAGCATAAGACATATGAGCTCACCTATGAGTCATAGCCCAAGCTACGAGTCGTATGGTGATCTCATAGCCAAAAACAAAGAGCAAAAATCTAAAATTTTCTAAGTGGAGGTCAACTCTACGAGACCATCATATGAGTCGCAAGTCTTACTACGACTTGTATAGATGTACTCGTAGCAGGAAACAGAGAGCCCAATGTTTAGATCAATAACTGAACACCTAGACTACGAGAGGAACATACGAGTTGTCGCCCAAGATACGACTCATACCAGTGGGTCATACTAGTTGAGTCTAAGATGCCAAAAACCTGATATGAGACCCCAATTATGACTCGTAAGTCACCCTACGAGTCGTATCTGCGAGACATATCAACTACCAGCTATTTTTTCTTTCTAATTTTTATGGTTATTTTGTAAGCACTATAAATACTTTAAGTTAGGATTTTATTGAGGGGATTCGAAATTCAGAATAGAAGATCATCTTTGAATATAGTATGAAGAATACTTTTAGGGTTTTAGCTTAGATGTTCATTTTATCTTGGAAAATCCACTTTTGGGGAGTGCAAATTCCATACTGTATTTATTCTCAATTTATCAAGCTTGTGGTTTTGTAACTTGTGGTGCTGTCTTTCTTTATTGCTTTGGGTAAAACTCTCATCTATGTCTTGTCTTTGCATTTTTGTTGGTTTTGCTTTAGCCATGAGTAGCTAAGAATCCACAACTTGGGGTTGTGGGAACCATGGGAAGTTAACTTGAGATAACCTAGATTTATTGCATTTCTATGATTGGGGTTTTGCATGTATTGCTTATTTCCCTTCATTTTTATTGTTGTTTGGTGGTGTCCAACACCAAACCCTGCATACTATCATAATCCTGACTAAGGTAGTGACGAATAGGAAAAGGGAGGTAGATGATAGGATTTGATTGATATGTTCTCATCTAATGAACGAAACTTGACCAAGGGGAGGTTAACGGGGACAATAGGTAATGGTTATTTGGCACACCATGGTTGCCAACCAAGTGCCATGGTGAAATTCGACCTTCACCTTCACAAGAGGGTTGGAATAACCTAAGTTACCATCCTGCATGCCAATCTCTAATTGTAGTTATGTTTCCTAGGGTAATTGAGTCAATGATCCATGGGGAACACAATTTCCAAGTTGTCCCTAAAATTGAGTGTTTTCTTGCATCATAGTGTAGTGTTTATTTTTTATTTTTTTTCTTAAATCACAGGAACCCCCCTTATTTAGAGATTCTAGTTATAGATACTCAAAATAATTGATAGTGAATTGTTGTAGTCAAGCCTATTTTTGTTTTTGTTCTTGAATCACAACACCCCCCCCCATTTAGAGACTTTAGTTATAAATTCTTGAAATGATTGATAGTGAATTCTTGTAGTCAAACCCTGTATTCCCTGTGGATTCAACCCTAACCTCAGTTAGGTTAATTGATGACAGCAACCACTTTCTTATTGGAGTGTGAACATCATTAGTAGGGTGTCCTACGAGTTGTACACTAGCCTCGTAGTACCAAGATTCCTAAAAAATTGCAGTCTAAACTCAAATATGATATGCAGTTACAACTTGTATGGGGACCTACGAGTTGTAGTCTAGCCTCTTACGTCTTTCTAGAGATCATTTTTAAAAACTCAATCAGGCTTACGAGACCCTTACTACGAGTCGTAGCAGGTACTAAAAGTCGTATGTGGGTCTCGTATGAGAAACATGAAGGAACCATAGGTGACTGGTGCTTGCTAAGAGGGACCACTGTAACCATAGGGGAACCTACGAGTCGTAAGGGGTCCTCGTAGCTGAAAATAGAAGGCACCAGGAGTGCCTGTCACTTTCTTGCAAAAAGCAAGCTAAACAAACACAATTTAAGAGTTGGCAATTATAAGGGCAATACAATAGATTTGACACATAAATGGACCCACTACAAAATCAGATAGTTAAAACAACCATTATCCCTAAGATCGAAGTTAATTCCACATTACATCAATCACAACCAAGGATAATTTCATATCCAAACTTGTATTCCATTGAGATGCAGGTGCAATTCAAAAAATTTCAATCAAGTTCAACAAGCCATGGCATATAAAACACACCCACACTTCCTAAATTCCAATTCCGAAGACAATTCTCACAATGGTCAGGCAATAATTAAGCACTACATTCTAGGGACCAAAAAATTTTCACATTTATAATCATCCACTCAAGAATTTCAAACAAGGTTCAATTCATAGCAAAATCTTTCAAAGCATACAAACCCTAGGTTTCATGTCTAGAACAAAGCATCATTACATGGGCATGAGTCTTTGTAGATAAACCAAATATATAATCATCCATCGAATAAACTCACCACCATAGTGCATTATAAGTAACCACGAAGCTTACCAATTTGTAGAAGATTTTGGATCAAAGCAACATAGAGAGAAAAACACGTCGAAACCCTAGAAGATTATGTCCTTGCCGGAAGTCTCGCTTGAAAATGATGTAGGTAGCCGGGATTGCAATCGTAATAGTGCATAAGAGAGAGAGATTTAGAATTTCTCGATTGTTTAGGGTTGGGGAAATGATTTTAGGGGTCAAAATTTATTTTGACCCTTTTTATAATAAACCGGGTTACATTTTTAAAAAGTTGCAAATTGGGGCTATGAGACCCCGACTATGAGTCATAGGGAATCTTATGACTCGTAGGTCCTTATCTCGTAGCAGACCCAACACTTGCAAAAATTTAGAATGCATACTTGGGCACTATAAACCCACTTATGACTCATAGGAGACCCTACTAACCGTAAGTTGGCTCATAGTGTGTGTTCCAACCTTTGATACTTACTGTTTTCCTCCATGAGGCTTGACTACGGGTCGTAGTGGTGACTACAACTTGTAGGCCTACTCATAGAGGCTGCTCCAAGTGTCATTTTCTCATATCTTCAGTTCTTTAATTTCCACCTGCAGACCAAATCTCAAAACACAACCATCTTAAAAATATTACAACTGCATCAATGTCTTTCAATTTGAAACAAACAAACACCTTACTACCTAAGAATTCCAATAACCAAACACACTTAAAACAAACCAACAATTATCAAAAATGCTTGGGTGCCTCCCAAGAAGTGCCTTGTTTAACGTCGAGGCTGGACTTACTCATCATCTATTATCAGCAATTATAAAGGGTTCAAACCTCACTCTTCAATTTATGTGGGTGTTTCATTGACTGATGAATGTCTAACATTACCTCTATATGATTGACCCTAAACCAAAGTTGACCTGAATCTATATCCACGAGAGCTCTCCCAGTGGCCATAAATGGTCTTCCCAAAATAATGGGTACCTCGAAATCAACCTGACAATCAAGGATCACGAAATCTACAGGAAAGATGAATTTATCAACTTTAACAAGCACATCAAGAAGTATTCCCTCTAGCTTTTTGATGGTTCAATCGGCCACGAGTAGTCACATTCTTGTTGGGGTAAGAGTGCCAAGCCCAAACGTTTTGAATACGGCAAGAGGCATTAGATTGATGCTTGCTCCTAAGTCACAAAATGCTCTTGCGAATTCCATATCACCAATAGTATAAGGGATGATGAATGCACCAGGATCCTCTTATTTTTGAACAAGGCATTTAGTCATGATTGCACTACATTGTTGAAGCTCCTGTGAAAACTTTGGCTGAAAGTGTGTTTCTTTGTCACCAAATCTTGCATATACTTAGCATACCCGAACATCTTCTCTAAAGCTTCTAGAAGGGGAACGTTGATGGATAGTTGCTTCAATATCAAGAGGAAGTGTTTGAATTTACCCTCTTTTTCCTTTTTCTTAAGCCTTTGAGGGAAAGGAGGAGGAGGCCTTGGAATTGACTTCAATTTTTTGTGCTCCTTTACCTCTTTTCTTTGCATCCCAAGAATCTCCAGATCTTCTCCCTCAACCACAACTTCACCACCAAGACCCTTCTCATCAACTTCATCCACAATCACTGGCATAGGGGGATCTATGGTGCTTTTGCCACTCGAAGTCATGACTACCATGCAATGCCCTTCAGTTTTAGGATTTTGAACCGTATTGCTTGGTAAGGTGCCCTTTTGGCATTGGTTCAATTGCGAAGAAACTTTCCCAAATTGTTGTTCTAGTTGCTTAATTGCCACCAGGTGAGACTCTATTTTTTGATTAATACTTGAAATATCCACTTTCATTCTCTTCAAGTCTCATCTTAGTGGTCAGTTCTATTCAACAACTTGTCAAACATCTCTTCAAGCCTAGAAGTGCTTGGGACGACTTCATAGTTTTGGGGAAGAACATAAGGACCATTCCTATAAACATATCTTCTACCCCATTCAGCATCCGTCACTCTCTCCCTTTCAAAGTAACCACCTCTATTATCTCTATAAGTACCATCAAAGTTGTAGTTCC
>DF358030.1:931-14249 GCA_000787875.1 Solanum virginianum
GATCGAAAATTCTTTAACAATGAGATAATCATCAAAAATATACGTGACATATAGAGACTACATTTAATATAATATACATCTTCATTGATAAAATTACTTTTTAGCATTTAAATGTGAGATATGTATCTTTTATTTTATTCAAGTATTCGGTATATAAAACTTATTACTGGCACGAACAATTTAGATTGATGTCGCAGTAAAAAAACTAATATTAGGTGTTTTAGCAGAATTCTTACGACTGAAGTAGCATGATTAGACCTTCTTATCACTTTTTCGACTAGCTATAAACTTCAACCCCCCTTCTCTTACTTAGATGGAGAAATAAGTAAGCAAGACTTTCTACCCTGCTTTTCTTTTCTTAAAAAATGACGAATTACACCAAATACCTCCACCGATAAAGGTTCATCCCGAGTCACAAGAGCAAACAAATCCATTAAACAAGCCAAACCAAGGCCTTCCTTCTAGAGAAAGCAATTGTCCTGCTATACCCACAGTCCAGTAGTATTTGTATGATCAATTCATCTAAAAGTGTTCGACGAGGCATTTAGCTTTTATAATTTTTAAATTTTTTTCTTGATCAAAATTCTTGGATCAATCTAAAAGCTAGTCAAATCAAGAATAAAGTAAGTAAGATATTACAAACTCAAAAGTCAATAATTCTGTCATAATATCAAGATTTCAGTTTTTTTTTTTTCAAACATTATCAATTACAAGATAATTCATCAAAGAATTTGAGGGGAAAAAATCTCAGTATGAAAGTGTCTTTTAATTCTAAGTATGAGCATGCGGCAATTGTGGTAAGATAGAACAATGATTATGGAAAATAGAAAGAAAAGACTTTGTGTGGCTAAATAGTCAAAACTCAAATCCTAAAGGACCCCATATGCAATGATTTTCCCTTGATTTATATGATTACTTATTCAAGAAAAAAAATTAATTTATAAGCACTCGATATTTACATTAAGCTAATAAATGTGAGATATGTATCTTTTATTTTATTTAAGTATTCAGTATAAGAAATCCAATTTGGATTGATGTTGTCGTGGAAAGCCTTGTGTGAGGGGTTTTACCAGGATTCACTGAAGAGGCAAGACTTTATTTCAATGACTTAAATTCATGATTTTTGTTTAAGTGTGAACACGACTTTATCATTCAGTCACAAAAATCTTTACCATTTAGTAGACGTCACAATAACCTTTGAGGTAAGATGTTGTTTTCTTCCGTTCTCTCTCACACATACACATTTTTATATTTAGTGGGTTGAGTGGTCAGATTAACACCCGTCGTTGCTCTTGTTCCCAAAATAGATACGTAGCCTACCCGGGGTCCAACGTTGCCTTTGTGCTTCATTATGTTACACTATACACATGTTTATCATTTAATGATGATTGAATGACATATATGTTTAGGTTATAATTTGTAATTGCTAAAACAAAACTATTTGATTCAAAATAAAGTAACAAGTATTTTACAAGCAAATGGTAATAATTCAAAGATAAGCTTTAAAAGGGCCACAAGCCCCAATGAGCTAAAAAGTCATCCATGGGGTATGTTTCATTAATCTACATCTTTTTTGTTTGAGTGTTAAAAACACCCCTAAATTTTATATGGATTATTAATTTCATTCTTAAACTATTAATATTGTTAAAAATACTTCTCAGTTTGACTAACTGAACTTAAATACACCCCCGATCTTTTAAGAAGAGTGAAATACACCACTAAATTTTTATCAGGATAAAGGGGTGTTTTTAACACTTGTGATAATTCGGGAGTGTATTTTAGTTAAGTTAGTCGAGTAGAGGAGTGTTTTTAAGAATGCAATAGTTAGGGGATAAAACTAATAACTTCAAGTTTATGGGTGTTTTTAATAGTTTACTCTTTTGGTCTTCATCTGATGTTTCTATTAAAACTCAATTAATTTAAATTTATATTGCGTAAAATCCGTTCAAAAAAGATATTTTCTATCAACAATTTTTCCAAGGCTCTACGTCAGAATGTTTAATTAAAAGAAAAAAAGAAGACATATCCATTTCACTACATTCTTTCGTACGATTCATCAAATCTTCTCTAAAGGAAAATAATAAAGTGTTGATTACTTTCTTGCTTTTCTACTTGTTACATATATCCCAATGAACTTCAATTCCAAAGTCCACATTCAATTTAGTATCTTTGAAAATGTTCAAGATCATGATCATTCTGATTATTATGAGAAGATCATTCTGATTATTATGAGAAGATCATGTACTTTGACAACGTTTGAAAAACCCAACTTTTACTCTCTTTTTTACATTTTCTTTTACTAATCCCATGTTTGACCTTCAATTTTTATTTAAAAAAATCATTGTATGAGAATTTCAAAGTTAAAAAGTGGTGTAAAATGTTAACCCATAGGGCCAGTGTAATTGACTAAAATATATTTTTTGATCTATATTTTATCATCCTTAATTTTTGTGGACCACACCCTGGAGTTATTGCACATAATTATGGGAGAATTATATTGTATACACCTTACTTTGTATCCAAATAGGTATATTTTTATATTTTATATTATATATATGTATTTATACATATTATATTATATTAAAAACAAAAAGTTTTTCACATTGAAAGATTTGTGACCTTCCAAAGGATTATAGCTTTTTTAAAGAATTGTGACTTTTCTAATGTGACTTTTCTGATATGACATTATAAATATCTTTTTTTATACTATTCTTTATTAACATATACATGCAACACACGTGTATCAAAGCTAGCTAAACAAACTTGCTATGAAAGTTTCTATTTGTATGCCTTCGAAAATATTCGACTTAGACACGTCAATTTCCGATGGATTCCCTCGAAAATTAGTTTAAAATATAAGAACGTAAACATATAAAGAAGTCAAAGAAAAGATTTGGTATATATTATATATATACTCGTTTCTCCTTTGCACTTTTTCAGTAATCAATTTTATTAAGCGCCTAACAAAATAATTAAAATGTGTGCAAGCTAATCGAACACTACCGTCATAACAAAAGATTTGGTAAGTAAGGAAGTTGATTGATAGAAAATCTTGAAAAAGAGAATTGAGGCATGCAAAAGGTCAAGTTTTTAGATGTTTACATTTTAACAGTAAAAATTCAATAACACGTGTGCGTGTATATTAGGTGCATTAAATATTAATTCAATCGCTTTCTGCTTTTATTCCTTACATATTTTATCATATAAGATTAAGGTATTATTTATTTTCTATTTTGATAGTTATTTCTAGGGCCTCTCATATTTTTGGTAACTTGAGTTTTAATTCAAAAGACACGTCAATAATTGAATTCTTTAATTTATCGTACTTATGAGGATGTAACTTGTCCCCTCATGTCGATGTGAAATTTGCCTAACACAAGCTTCACGATGAATTATCGTTTAAGTCAATTATCAGGCAACAAGAGCCCCTAAATTTTTATACCCTGAAAGAGATTGAATATTCTCGCTTGACAATCACTATATTATGATTTCTCAAAGGGTTATTCAATTAAGAGTTACTAATTCAAAATTTTAATTTTTTTTGTTAAATAATAATTATTGACTGAGTGAGAACACGAGAAATCAACCAACACATTTCTGTTAAGATAATGGCAATGTCCTCTGAGGGTCTAGGTTTATCAAAAATAAATCTGTCATTTAAGGTAGGATAGAGTATAGTACATATATATTATTTATGTTCAAATCATACTTATAAGATTATACTGATATATTGTTATTGATAATGTCATTATCGTATGGTACGAAAATCAAAAAAAGAAGTAGAATAACCAAATTGAAAATGGTGTCAAGCTCCACACGTCAATCGTCGGCATAGCACTAAAGTGCTCGTGCGAAAGGTACTACTACTGCTACTAATATTATTATTATTATTATTGTTGTTGTTGTTGTTGTTGTTGTTATTGTTGTTATTATTGTTGTGTGTGGGTACATTACATGTATGTGCATCCACCTTTTCTCAACTCTTCATCTACTCACCTTCGAGGATTGTGGATGAGAAAGATCTCATCGTACTTAACTAAAAGATTTTGGAGTTGAATTTTGAAAATGAAAACAAACTTAGTAAGGAATACGTCTCCTCTTTATTGTGCAAAGCAAATAATTCGAATTAGTTAAAAATCATTTTCAATCATAATAAGTGAAATGAATAAGACGAAATACTTCATTATTTTCAACCATGACAAGTGAAATGGACCAGAGGAAATAGTTCATTTTTTTAACATTTCCAAAGTAATGGTCATCTTCATTTTCTTTTAAGGGTACATTTAGGTAACTAGCAGGTGTATATAGGCTCAAACTAGCTAAGACGTCCTGATGCAACAACATATTTTGACAAGAGTGTTAAGGTAATTCATGATTTTGATGTTTAACTATAATATTCATTTTTTATTGAGCTTGTAGCATCATATGATGGACATTCGTTTTTTGTTATTGTCAATTTATAGAAATTATAGTGCTTGAGTGTATGTTTTTATAGTCAAAAAGTATGATATAGGTTTGATCACTAGAGGCGATCTTAGGCAGACACTCCTCTAAAGTGTATGTTTTTAAGTCACATACTTTGACATGAGTGTTACAAGGTTTTTTATGATTTTGATGTTTAACTACAATATTCGTTTTTTATTGAATTTGTAGCATGACATAATGAACATTCTTTTATTTGTTACTGTCTATTTATAGAAATTATAGTGCTTGAATAGTTGAATGTATGTTTTTACGGTCACAAGTTATCATATAGGCTCGATATTAGAGGCGATCTTAGGCGGGCGCTCCTCTAAAGTGCCATGTAGGTGATTATACCTCGATCATGGGCCTTCTTAATTGCTTGACCTATCCACACTTGTTCTAGTGAAATTGCTTCTAGTGATCTAGAAATCAAGAATATAAAAATATAGATAATCTGAATAAAGCGATCAGATCTTTCTCTATTGAAGAAAACTAAAAAGAGAATCTCATGTTTATAACAAGATATTTTTTTCATAAATTCTTCGTGTCAAATTAGTGATGCTTTGATGCCTCGAGGCCTCCTCAAGGTCATTTCAATATTATATCTTTTACGTCAAACTGAAATGAGGTTTCCTTTTAATGGAAACCAAGGAAAAAAGAATACCACGAAAGATGGTTGCTAAGTAAATATAAATATTCACTTTATTTTCAAATGTTTGAATAATTGAAGAAATCCTTGTAAAATCCACCAAACAATTTGTCTTGTAATAGTGGCTAATTAAGATGGGAATTGCATTTTATTCCAAGAGGTATATACGTTTGACCTGATCTAAATCATTTTCAAGAAAAATATTTGTTTAATTAGAGAATGAAATATAATTTTTGAATAAAAATATGTATTACATTGCATTTTAGTGAAATTGACTTCGTCTAAATATGGTAGTCATTTTCGTTCCTTTTGGGTCAAAAGTTTTTTGTGTTTTTAATAATTAAACACCAAAGTATATCTTATTTCATGAAAAATATTTTTCCAACCAAAAATCTCCTAGTTGTTTCAAATATTTTTCATTATTATTTCAATTCACTATCATAAAATTTTAAATTTTACAAGTGAAACTTCATAATATTATCATGAAGTTTTTTAATATAAATTTAAAATTTCATAATAGTGCAATATTTTGAGTAATAGGACAAAAAATGACTAGGACATCATTTCTTGTTCTTTTTCAACAAAAACTTACTTAAACCCGAGGTTTGAGTATGTCGATATAATACATATTTACAAGTAAACTTTTAACACTCAACTAATATACATTATTATCTCTTATAATCACTTAATTATAATAAATTTATATGATATAATAAATATCCATCGATGCAAATTGGTATATACCTATTTTTTTCTACCTCTACAAATTGAGTTCATTTAAATAAAAATGGCCCTCATTTAAGATATTTTATTTAAAAAGAATAATAATTTGACATAAAAAGTATTGGGTGGTTAAAAAGAAGATGGGGATGGGAGAGCCAAGAGGAAGAGAAAGACTATTTATGCTTTAAGACTTGAGATCAATATTTGAAATTATCTCACTCGACTAATTTAAATTCATCTTCGAAAATATCGGCTAAGGAAAATTAGCAGGTCCTTGATTTGTTTATTTATTAATATATATACATTTATACTAAATGTTTTGGGTGGTGGGTGTGGGGGGAAGGGGGGAGAGGCGATTTGATATTCAAATAAAATATTTAAAACCTTACTTTTGTTTTTAATTATTTTAGGTTTGTGAATAATGTATTCAAGTTGTTACGTACGTATTTATGAATCCAAATTGACACCTAAAATTTGTGACAGAATTTTTTATTTAAAAGAAATTGTTAGACTCATAAAAAACTAAGAAACAATAATATGAAACTATCAACAATATTATGGACAAATATAGTAACTTGTTGATATTTTAGCAATTACTCTTGCAATCATAATTTATATAGCGCAATTTTTTTAAGTCAATCTCAAAAATATGACATTAATTTCTTATTTGAAAAAATATTTAATAATATTACGAATATTTTACTTATGTTGGGTCTTAATTATTCGACAAAAAACCTAAGAAGATGTACTTTCCTATTTACAAGTGTATTTATTTTAATAATAATTTAAAACATTATAAAAAAATTTCATATCCAATTAAAATGCATAAGAATTGGACCAAATATGAAATTATTTTCATATTTGGCCCAAATACTAGTAATGACGCGCCCAATTTAGTTCACACCCACCCACCCATTTGAACACATATCCACTTTTTATCTTTTGAATAAAAAAATTATCATTATTATTTCAGATTATTTTATAAAGATGGGATTGAAAAATAACTAATGAATATTTTTTTTATATTGTGTATGGTAGAAAATTTTCAAAAATATCTTAATTATATCATATTAATACTTTATACATGTTTAAATATACGTCCAAAAGAAAATTTTAAGCAATTTCCTTTGTTGATCAATTACAATAAAAAAGATAATTCAAGTGAGATGGAGTAATAAATGTTTTAATGTCTACGCATCTAGTTTTGTACCAACACTAAATTGTATATTTGTTTGTATTATCTAGTAATTTAATACACATGAGTTGTTTTTTTAACCATATTCTCATGAATTGTTTATTTAACCATATTTCAATATTTTAGATACATAAATGGTAGATATTTTTTAAATATGAAATATTTAGATAAAATAAAAATATATTAAAAATAATAAATATTTTATAAAAGGAATTCAAAAAGATAATTATTTTAAAGGAGTGAATATTGATTAAAGACGAATGACAATCTTCTCGACAATCCATGGAATAATTTCAGTCGCCTAGGTACAGAAAAAACAACATGTAGATAAGAAAATCAAGAAACAGAATAGTAAACAAAGAGAATCAACGGTTCAATTTCTAGCTAGCTGAAAATAAGACAGAATTTTCTTTTTAATTTCTCTATTATGTCTTCTTCTTCTTACGATTACTGAGAAGAAGATAACCCAAAGGTGGAAAGAAGCGTGACTAAGGCATTGCCATGTCAGCGGCGGAGCTTTCATCATTTTCGTTTGAGTCCTCTGTTTCTTTCTCCTCGTTTTTCGGTTTTGATAGGGATGATAACTCAGCGGGCTGGGTTAAATTTGGATTATATCAAAATTAGTTGATTAATGGGTTATAAAGCAGGTGAAGATCCAATTTTTTCTAAGTTTTGCTTATTTTATTCCTTTTTCAATATAATTAATTAATTATATTTTTCTTTATTCTAACTAATATAAAACATATCAAATTTTTAAAAAATGTGTTTTAAAATAATTTTGACAAAATCCCTCTCAAGTAAACTCGAGTTGCATATCAACCAATTTTAAATGAATTGAACTATAAATAGATAGATCAAACTTCAACTGATTGAGCGGGTTGGATTTAATTTTGCCATCACTAATATTTGGGGCTTCATTACATTTAAATTGGCCATATAGTGTAGTACTCATTAGAATTGAGAAAACCATAACATGGTCCCTTATGTTAATATTTTTACGTCTCAAGTTAATAAAAATATACCTATAACGTTTAAGGTAGCAACAACAAAGGAATATGAAAATGTAGCAAGGGGTGAGCACCAAACAACAGGGTACTCAGCAAATAGAACTAACTTAAAGTAAAATAATGAAGAACCAAGTAACTCCTTAACATCCAACCATATACCGCCAGACTACAAACCTGCACTCAGAAAAGTCCCAGCAAAATATATATATATATATACAATTACTAGAATGTAGATATAATCATCACATAACATAATACCATAGTCTTGATACAAACTCAACAATATATCTCAAAATAGAATTTTAATTTCATATCTAGCCGGAACCATTTCCCTTCGGCTTTTCATTTCTTTTCTTGGTTTTTCTAACCATAAATCCGAAATGTCTGGGGGGCAGGTGGTCTGGAGATTAGCTCTCCGGTCCTCCCCAGGCGCCTTGTAACAACCTGGCCCAACACTGTGAAGTCATCCAACAAACACATAGTAAATGCACAATAATCATGTTTATGGAAATAAAATATGCAAAATGCCCATACGAATCATACATCTCAAATCAAGAATGGGTAGTTCAACACCATAAATATTGCAATATCCTCAATCTCAATACCATCACAACCTCAACAACATTCACATCTAAAAATAAGTATCACTTCGATATCAATAACAAATAATCACGATTTCACATAGAATAAATCTCCATCATTAATTCACAAGTCAAATATCACCATAGGATAATTACCCAATTCGAAATATTTCAATCCAAGCCTACATAAATCCATCTCTACCCCCAAAATACTCAATTGTATACACGTTGGAAAATACGAGGTTCAACATATTTAACAAAAGGTTAGAAATCCACTTGCCTTATATAAAGTCTCGAATCACGTTAATTTCGAAGCTTTTCTCTTTCTATGACACTTCAATTCACCAAAATCTCAAGCGACGCACCAAAATCAATTCCTGAAGCTCCCATTTTGTTCTTCTCGGAAAATTATACAACTTAGCCTTTTGAATCACTCAAATCAGATCAAAATTGATAGAGAAATCAAAGCTCAAAGTTATGGGGAAAATTACGCAACTTCTGCATAATTCTGCAGATTTAAAGCTAGGAACCGGTCTATTATGTGGCAGAACCTTATTGGGCCATGTCACCCTCCCGTCTTTTAATTTTCACCAACTGCTCAAACTTAATTTCGATGCTCCGACCTCATCTGAAGTCAAAAAAATGCAATCCATGTATAAAATCTTATCAGAAATAATATTCTGGACTCGATGGTGTAGTTGAAATTTCCAACAGAGATCGTTTTACGTCAATGTGGGTCTCATTTCCCAATATCAAAATCTACCGATAGGTCAAAATACACGAAAGCCCCTAGAACTGAACGAAAGATTCTCCTAGACCAAAATCGATGTTTCAAATCCAACGAAATTGTCAGAATTTGTAATTTAGGCCTCCTTAACTGAAAACCTGAGAAAGCTCATTTAAACTAGTTTCGGACTCAAAAACTCAAAATATTGTCAGAAGCTCTAAAAATTGCAGTGAAACCATTTCTAGCGTTAGTTTGACCATCTGAAACTATTGAAATTTTCAGAATTTCAATTCGAGCTTTCGAACCCCGATTGTTGTCCGAAGTCAAACTTTGACTTCGGTAACAACTAAAAATGCAATTTCTTCCCTAAAATCTTCATTTTAACTCCAAATTAAGTTCTGCAAGTTTTCCTAGACTAGATTCAGTATTTCGGAGCTGATGAAATCGACAAAATCACAAACCGACAATTGAAACTTAAAACGGCCAAAAAAATTTAAATTTTCCAACTTAAACCTTTAAAAACTCTTTCATTTGAAAAACTCAGGCTTGTCACCATACTTTCGAAATTTGACTTTTAGCATTAACCACAGGCAACTACAACACCTAACAGAATGCTGCAAGTGCTTGATTAATTTTTTTTAATTGAATAGCTACAACTCGTGAATAGAGCAACATACTTGATTAAGCTATTGCTCCAGCACCCGGGTAGTGTTATTTGAAGCTTTATAAATTTGGGAGTGTCATTCACTAGTTGTGAGATTTAATTGAATTTCCTTTACGACTATATATTGTCAAAGTATCAGAATTCCGTAGCTTAAGTTCAGGGAGGATTTTGTTAAGGAAATGAAACTTGGATGAGGTTTGGGATGTTGGTATACTGCAATTGGCAATTATTATTCAAGTTTGGTTCATTGGCTAGTCTCCGACTTGGTATTACTCTTGGAGGACAAATTTCATGTCGGTTCATAAGTATGATCCACGACAGTGGCCTGCCCCTCCTTCGGCACCACCGTTGATGAGTGTTTTCTAACCATAAATCCGAAATGTCTGGGGGGCAGGTGGTCTGGAGATTAGCTCTCCGGTCCTCCCCAGGCGCCTTGTAACAACCTGGCCCAACACTGTGAAGTATTGTCCGCTCTTGGGTCTGGCCCATCACGAATTTGTCCCTTTGGGCTTCAATGCCACATTTATTGCCTTGATCCCAAAGAATAAAGGAGCAAAGGAACTTAAATCGAATCCTTTACTTAAATAGCCCAGGACTCTCCCTCTCTTTTCCGATGAGGGATTTACCTAAGTGAGCCAGGCGTGAGAGAGAGTCTTGAACTATTTAAGTAAAGGACTGGATCTAATACTGTGAGACGCCTTTTGGGGTGAGCCCAAAGGGACAAATTTGTGATGGGTCAGGCTCAAGAGCGGACAATACTTCACAGTGTTGGGCCAGATCGTTACACATATTTACAAGTAAACTTTTAACACTCAACTAATATACATTATTATCTCTTATAATCACTTAACTATGATAAATTTACATGATTTAATAAATATCCATCAATGCAAATTGGTATTTACCTATTTTTTTCTACCTCTACAAATTGAGTTCATTTAAATAAAAATGGCCCTCATTAAGGTATTTTATTTAAAAAGAATAATAATTGACATAGAAAGTATTGGGTGGTTAAAAAGAAGGTGGGAATGGGAGAGCCAAGAGAAAGAGAAAGACTATTTATGCTTTAAGACTTGAGGTCCGATATTTGAAATTATCTTATCCGACTAATTCAAATTCATATTCGAAAAAATTAGCTAAGGAGAATTAGCAAGTCCTTGATTTGTTTATTTATTAATATATATACATTTAAACTAAATGTTTTGGGTGGTGGGTGTGTGGGGCGAGGCGATTTGATATTCAAATAAAATATTTAAAACCTTACTTTTGTTTTTAATTATTTTAGATTTGTGAATAATGTATTCAAGTTGTTACGTACGTATTTATGAATCCAAATTGACGCCTAAAATTTGTGACAGAATCTTTTATTTAAAAGAAATTGTTAGACTCATAAAAAACTAATAAACAATAATTTACATAAATATGAAACTATCAACAATATTATGGACAAATATAGTAACTCGTTGATACTTTTAGCAATTACTCTTGCAATCATAATTTATATACCGCAAATTTTTTTAAGTCTCTCAAAAATATGACATTAATTTCTTATTTGAAAAAATATTTAATAATATTACGAATATTTTACTTACATTGGGTCTTAATTATTCGACAAAAAACTTAAGAAAATGTACTTTCCTATTTACAAGTTTATTTATTTTAATAATAATTTAAAACATTATAAAGAAATTTATATTTTTAAAATTTCGTATCCAATTAAACTGCATAAGAATTGGACCAAATATGAAATTATTTTCATATTTGGCCCAAATACTGGTAATGACCCGCTGACCCGCCCAATTTAGTTCACACCCACCCACCCATTTGAACACATATCCACTTTTTATCTTTTGAAAAGTAAAAAAATTATCATTATTATTTCAGATTATTTTATAAAGATGGGATCGAAAAATAACTAATGAATATTCTTTTTATATTGTGTATGGTAGAAAATTTTGGTATTAAATTTTCAAAAACATCTTAATTATATCATATTAATACTTTATACATGTTGAAATATACGTTCAAAAGAAAATTTAAGCAATTTCCTTTGTTGATCAATTACAATAAAAAAGATAACTCAAGTGAGATATTTGTTTGTATTATCTAATTATTTAATACACATGAATTGTTTATTTAACCATATTCTCATGAATTGTTTATTGAACGATATTTCAATATTTTAGATACATAAACGAAAGGTATTTTTCAAATATGAAATATTTAGATAAAATAAAAATATATTATAAAATAATAAATATTTTATAAAAGGGATTTAAAAAGATAATTATTTCAATGGAGTGAATATTGATTAAAGATGAATGATAATCTTCTGGACAATCCATGGCACGATTTCAGTCGCCTAGGTACAGAAAAAACATGTAGATAAGAAAATCAAGAAACAGAATAGTAAACAAAGAGAATCAACAGTTCAATTTCTAGTTGACTAAAAATAAGACAGAATTTTCTTTTTAATTTCTCTATTACATCTTCTTCTTCTTAGATTACCGAGAAGAAGATAACCCAAAGGTGGAAAGAAGCGTGACTAAGGCATTTCCATGTGAGCCGCGGAGCTTTCATCTTTATCTTTTGAGTCCTCCTTTGTTTCTTTCTCCTGTTTTTCAGTTTTGAAAAGAATGACAATTAGCGGGTTGAGTTAAATTTGAATAAAATCAAAATTAGTTGATTAATGAGTTATAAAACATGTGAAGACTTAATTTTTACCAAGGTTTACTTATTTTATTTATTTTTTAATATATTTAATTAATTATATTATAATGAAGCAGTCAACAAGCTTATGTTAAGAATAAAACAGTAGCACTATATATATCTGCTTGTGTGTGTGTATATATATATATATATATATATGTGAAGCTCCATCTTCATCCTCATCATAACAGAAAATACAGTACTATACCCCCACCCCCACTCCACCCCCAACCTCCAATTTCAGGTGCTGCAAGTTTTCAGAGTACTAAATCAACCAACCCCATTTTCCTGACTTCATGTTTTCAGTATGTTATTGTACATAATAATTAGTTGCAGTAGAATCCAACTCTTCTCTGCTTATCTCACCTTCATACGCATTTTCATTCTTCTTTACTTATGAGAAGATTATTCCTATCACCAACTGCTTACCATTATCCTCTTCTTCATTACTCTGAAAATCACCCTAAAACCTTCAAATTCCTTCAGAATCCCAAATAGGTGTTCCGTAACATGGCTACAAAAATCGTTGCTATAATGGGAGCTACTGGTTCTGGGAAATCAAAGCTCTCAATCGACCTCGCCACTCGTTTCTTCCCATC
>DF358030.1:44826-60266 GCA_000787875.1 Solanum virginianum
TCCTAGAGTTATGTGCTTAAATTGTATAGACTTTTCGAACTTGATTTCTGAAATGTTTTGCGCTCGTGTCAAATCTGACAGTATTTTTGAAGAGTACGAGCAACATAGGTTAAAATGGTCTTTTTAAATTTTATTTCTTTTATTTTTTGCATTGTATTTCTTGGTTATATATGGGGTTAAGGTATAATTTGTGCCTACATTTTGGATTTTTTTTTTTGAGACAGTCAAGATTGAGTAAAGCTGCTGCAGATGCTGTTGAGGAATTGTTGCCAAAATCAGCAAATGGTGATTTGGCAAGTGTTTGTATTTGGGCAGATCATGTGAAATTCCATTATCATTGGTCATCACCTCTTCATTATATTGATACCCCTGATAATCTTTGTAATTATCAGTATAAAAGTAAGTATTAATTTGGATATGCAAGTAGAAAATATAGTGAACTTTTGGTACTTATATTGTGTTAGATAATATTTGTCTGAGATGTGTTTAATTGGATAAGTAAGGATTCGTATAGACGATCCCCAACTTATTTGTGTCTGAGCAAAGGAGAGTCTTGGATCAACTATAAAATTACTAGTGACCAAGAGGTTATTGGTTCAAGCCATTGAAAAATAACTACTTGTAGAAATGCAAGGTCAGGTTAGGTCAGTTAGAGTACTAGGGTGCTCTTTTTATCGTAGGATATTGACCCACGGCAGAGCTACACTCACCCAAGGATAGTCAGATGAACACCCTTCGTGGAAAAACTTTTTCAAATATATAGGTTAAATACATATATCAATTGTTGGACACACTTGATACAAAAATCACCGACCCATGTTCTGAAAGTATAAACACCATTGACGAAAATTCTGACTCTGCCACTGTATTGATCTGACATGAGCTTAATTGGAGAAACGTGATCAACGAGGATTCACATAGCTTACTTGTTTGGAACTAAAGCGTAATCTTTGTTTACAGGGGACTGTAAAGATGAAAATGGAGTTGCAGATAGATGTGTAGCTGGAGCAATTAACAATTACACTGAACAGCTTCTTAGTTATAACAAAGGCAATGATGTTTCAACATGTAATGTTTATTATAAATCTTTCTTGTTTCATTTTTTTATATTATATATATATATATCCAATCTAAATTGATATTACTAGAATTTTAACTATTATACTGAATATGTTATTGTTATATATTTTTTCTTGAATTATAAATGGACCAATAAAGATATAGTGTTTACAAGATCGAGCAAGAATTAGGATTTTCATCACTGAAAATTTGAGGAGCATATTTTGAATAAATATCAGATAATTTGACAGAAGCACTTCTCTTCCTTTCTCACTTTTTTGGGGATGTTCATCAGGTAAGTCGTCAAATTTTAACAACACATAATACATAAACAAACATTCAAATTTGACCTCAGTTGGCAGATAAAAACACTCAAACTTCGAAAGTACATGTCTAGACATCTTAATGTAGTCTCAGCTGTCAACCAAACACTCCAACTCGTCCCCACAATATATCATGGACATCTAACGTTGATGTGACATAAAGTTGGAATGTTCAATATTGATACAACGGAGACGAGTGTAAGTGCTTAGATGTGCATATTCAAAGTTGGTGTGTTTGCTTGTCAGCTAAGGTCAAATTTGAGTGTCTGTTTATGTTTTATGCCTACTGATCGGTTTTGGCCCTCGATTTTGACCCTATTTTAGTAGTGTTGAGGGGTGATTTTTTTCCTTTTTTGGTTCATATATGTAGCCTCTGCATGTGGGATTCACTTCAGACAGAGGAGGCAACACAATAGATGTTCATTGGTACACTAGAAAAACAGTTCTCCATCATGTAAGTTTTTAGTAAGATTTGCCCAAAAACACAAATTTTCCAAATCCACACAATGTTTTTTCATGAAACTAATGCTGCTCATTAACAGGTCTGGGATTCCAACATAATCGAAACAACAGAAGAACGATACGATGGTTCCAACGTAGATGAACTTGTTGCTGCAATTCAGAAGAACATCACGGTACAAACAATTACTCTTGTGTCCTAAACTTTGTTGCTCGTATCAGAATTTTGGACTTTTCTTTCTTTGTATTACTGTCCGATCTCGAAAAAGGCCTACCGGATCTTCCTAGAGTTATGTGCTTAAATTGTATAGACTTTTATGTTATGTTGCTCGGACTTTCCTAAAAGGCTATTGCAACACCCTTGTCGTATCATCCAAAGCGCACTAGTTTTGGAGGATATTATGTGATGGCATGCATCTGTCGATATTTTTGAAGAGTCTGATCAACATAGATTTTGATCAATTTATCATTTTTTTCGTAACGAGTTTCGTCTTAAACAGACAGGATGGGCAGATCAAGTGAATTCATGGGAGAGCTGCAGTGGCAACAAAACAGCCTGCCCTGATATGTATGTTTATTTAAATAAAACATATAAAAGCAACATTTTTCAACACATTTATCATGAGCCGAATCCGTTATTTGAAGTTTATGAGCTTTGAAAGTTTTATCATATGTACATATTCAGTAGATTTCTCAACAAATATATGGGGCTTAGGACTAAAATTACCGTGTCAGGATTTTTCATAAATGGGTTCAAAATTTTAAGAAGTAGACATACGAACTAACTCAAATTCTGACTCCGCCTCTGTCCTGTCTGATCATAAAGTATTTGCTGTTTCCTACAGATATGCAACTGAAGGTATAAAAGCTGCTTGTGCTTGGGCATATAAAGGAGTCACTGAAGACTCTACATTAGAAGGTAAATTACCGATCATTTCTTCCATAACTTTCTTCAAGCGCGCGAAATTTTCACTGTTGAATTGCGTATCTATGGATAACAGATGACTATTTCCTCACGCGATATCCGATAGTCCAATGGCGTCTAGCTCAAGGCGGAGTCCGTTTAGCTGCTACACTTAATCGCATATTCAAATGACAACATATTGAATCTCAGAAAAACATGTTCTGTTACATTGTTGCTTGAATTAAGACATCATTGTATTATAGTAATCTTCATCGAATCTGACATTGAGATGATTTTTTATCGATTATATAAGTCAACTACGCGATGATTTTTAGTAGAACGCTTATGTCTAAGTCGTCCTGCAGCTCGATTTTGACAGCAATGTTGCAAATCTACCTATAGGTGGCAGAGGTTGAGTTATTGAGAAGGGATGGTTCACAGTTATAATCTTGAAACGATTCGTGTAAATATTTCACAGAAATTTGAAATCAGAGTAGGCGATGAAGTAGCTGAAGACACAGAAACATAGTCTGATAAACCTCATAGCTGGTTTCTTAACCATTTATGAATATTTTTACGCGGACATAGGATATTTTAACGATCTTTTGATCATATCGTGACATTATAATTCAATTGTAAACCAGAAAAAAGGGAAACTGAATACGAAATATGTAATTTCATGCGCGATAGTGTCAATGAGGTATTAACAACATTATAAACATAACATAGAATTCTGAAAAAATAATAATAACGGATTATACTGAATATGTTATTGTTATATATTTTTTCTTGAATTATAAATGGACCAATAAAGATATAGTGTTTACAAGATCGAGCAAGAATTAGGATTTTCATCACTGAAAATTTGAGGAGCATGAACAAATTGAAAATAATCATGTTGACAATTATTGCAACCATTTTTAATATCATATGAATTTTTATCATATGATATTTTTTCATTTTTGTCTTGGTCAATTTTCTTGATAATTTCAGCATGTTTCCCTGCTTTTTTGCTGATGAATTCTACTAATTTTTGTGGATCCATTGATCCTTTAACTTTCACAATGTTGTTGTTCTTTTCTGGATCCACTGTTTGAACCCCTAATATATCATCCACAAGAAAATATAAGAAGAGTTTAGGTTCAACGTAACGATACGAGCGTAAAAAGATATTTACATAATCAGATCAATAATAATTACAAGTAAATGTAATATGTTCCTTTTGCCTAGACCTATATATGAATTAAGAAAATCACTAATATCTATAATTATTGATCTGTAAACTCAATTATTATTGTATATCAACTTAAAACGGTCTCATCTGTTGGGAGTCGAATGGGTAGGCTTCGCGTAGTTATCCAAAACGACCTACGAAAGCCTTTCTTTATGGGATTCTGTTCTCACCCTCTCATTTTGGGCTAACTGACTTATTGAATGTCTCCTCTCCATATAGTCAAGTAGCTTTCAGCTTCTTTCTTCTTGTTCTTAGTCTTTTTTCTATTTAGAAGTATAGGCTAGAGTGAGAAAAAATCAATAAATAAAAAAAAAAGGGAAGTCAGAATTTTGGACTTTTCTTTCTTTGTATTACTGTCCGATCTCGAAAAAGGCCTACCGTATCCACATCAACGTGATAGGATTCGAACCTATGGCCCTCTGTATCCAAAACAGATGCGTTAACTAGACTACGTTATACCTCGTCTCACCATCCTAAAGCATATAAATACACCCGATCGATGAATACATCGTTATGACAATTTATAAACTTTGAATCTTGAATTCTCCTCTAAAATTCATCCACTCATCCAATAATTACAGATAAATCTCGATAATAAGTACATATTGGTAACCTCAAATAATGATAATAATTACCCTAATATAGTTGATTAAACTATACTATTTAGGTAAAGAAAAAATATACATAATTAGTATATGTAATTTAAATCCTATGATCAATTGGTTTGCTTTAAAATTATGACCAATAATTTAAAAAACATATTTATGGACATAGCTAATTATGAGAAAATAATAATTATATGTACCTGGCATTTTGTGAATACATTGCTTAACATCTTTGGCACATCCTTCACAATGTAAGTATAATTTCAGAATTACTTCAGTAACTTTGAGCTGCATACCCCCCAAAAGATAAATTAATAAATAAAAAATGAAAAAACTCGATATACTAAACTTTTGCTTCGTTATACATAATTTTCAAAGAAGCGATGAACCACAATCCACAAGTGTGTACAAGTTACAACTAGTAGCATAGCCACATGTAGCAATGGACGGCAATTGAATAGCCTTTGTCGAATCCTGCATTTATGTAAAAGACTGTTTCTACATCTTAAACTTATGTCTTTTTAGTCATATGATAATAATTTTATCAGTTACGTGAAGTTATCTCGTTCAAAATAGTGAATGGATTGAAAAAAAAAAGAATTTTTGAGCTCGATTTATTAATTATACCTCTTGTTTTTTCTCAATCTTCTCTTCTTCTTTCTTCTTAGATGGAATTGGAGAAATTAATTCCACATATTTACCACTTTTTTCCCTTAGTCTCTCAGCCACCTTTAGAGGATCTACTTTCTTCCCTTTCACCACAACTTTGTGATTTTTCTCATCAATCTCAATCTCTTCCACACCTATACTTTTTTTTTTTAAAAAAAAAATTGCAATTAATAAAAGACAAAAAAAAAAATAAAAAATCATGGGAACTCAATATATATTTTCAGTAATTATATTGGTTAGAAATAGCAAATATCTGATAAATTAATTGAAATACACAAAAAATTAAACATCCAATACCATCAAAGCCACGAAGGGATTTAAGCACTTGATCTTTACATCCTTGACAATGAATATAAATACCCAAAATGATAATAGTTCCTTTTGGATTATTCTCATTTTCTTCATTTTTGTACTCCTTCATATTGTTATTTTCTCTTTGATTTATTTGCTGCAAAAAAAAAAAAACAATCCTTATCAAATTCACATAATTCACTAAACAAAAAACTATGAAATTCATCGCTAAATAGCTCGTAGCTAACAGATATTTGTAACAATCCATTGCTAATCATTAACCACGACTTTTTGTTGTTTAACGACAGAAGTTATCCATCGCCAATTCATAATTTTTAATTTGTATCTTCTCAAAAATTGCAAAGGCAATTATATTAGAACTTCAATGGAAATACCTTTCCTATTTTCTATCTATTTTCATAAACAAGAAAAATAAAAAAATCTAATTCCTATGCATGTAATTTTGGTTATTTATAATTGAAAATTCACCTCTTTATAGAAAGTTTATAATGTGCAAGCCAAATCCAAATCCAAAATTTGTTGCTGCTGATTTAGACATTGATTTTTATTTTTATTTAATAAATAATATATTCTACTAAAATGGAGTGATTAAGATGGTACTTAATTACTAATATAGAATTATGATAATCACTCAATTAACAGAATTTTCTGGAAAAGGGAATTGTTGAATGTGTATAAGAAATTATTTATAATATACTTTACTTGGTTATGGAATATTTGTTAACAAATATTATTAAGACAATCAAGGCAAGAAATAATATTTTAATGGAAACTCTATGGTTAAATTTCAACTCTTAGCTTTCTTCAAATTAACTAGGCATATACAGAACTTCTTATTTCTTTAAAAAGAAAAAGAAAAAACAATAGCGGCCAAAAGTTTGGGAATAACATCACCACTCTTTAATAAATTATATAGTATGCTCAACTTCTCTTTTTTATGTTTTTATTTTTCCGAGAATCTATTCAAAATAATCTCTCCTTTTCACGAAAATAGGATAAAATCTGTATATATTTTATCCTATTTAAGTTTTATTTGTGAGACTACACCGAATAAAACATATTTTATAAGGCGAAAATCATAATTCAGTTTTGATTACCAACATTATATCACGTTTGGTAACCAGAAATTCATGAAAATAGGATGAATAAGAAAGTTTTTTCAAATTTGAATTTATTCATTTGAAATTCTTTATAGGAAAAATTATGCGGATAAGTAAACATATACTAGTTAATTAACTAATATAGTTATAGTTTGAATTAATTACGACTCGCGGTAAACATCTGATTATAATTACAATTTGAGTTTTGTATAATTCGCGCGATTTATATAAACGCTATGCAAGATCATACAAAAGTTGTGCGCAAACCAAATTGTATAACAAAATATACAAATACTGCAAATTATATAGCGAGTTATACAAACGTTGTGCACAAATTGTATAGCGAAATATACAAATGCTATATAAAAACTGTAAATCGTATGGCGAATTATATAAACATATACAAATATTGCATGACTTATACAAACATTGATATAACTATAATTACAAAATATAATTATCCAAATTATAATTATAGAGCATAATTAAAGTGTTTTTCAGTGGTTATATGCGAAAATTCCTCTTTTCGGCCTATATAGTGTCCAAGTTCACTATACTCAATGTTTGAAATGGGCTGGACTGGTTTTACCAGCTTCTCAAGCAAAATCAGCCCAAAGATAAATGGGCTTATTCATTTATGTAGACCATGAAATTAAATTTAAAGTTTGAAATATTCCAAGGTTTCCTCCATAAATACTGAATTTAAATGGATTATACTCCAAAGTAAAATAATACAGAATTTTTTTTTTTGAACTAGTTGTTTTCATTAGTCTTACAATATTAATATTCAAAGAGGTTTAGTACACCAATATCCAACCACCAACTAAAAAATTGCATTATAGAAAAGTACATTTTCTAGTGATTTAAAAGATATTTATGATAAATGTTCGTGAAAAGTAGATTTGTAATCTTGCAAAAACAAAGCAATTTAATGCTATAATATGCAAATGTGAAATGGTTACGTAGAAGAAAATGTATACTATATAAATTAAATTAAAAAATATATTAGCTGATAATTGTAGGACTTAGTGATATGGTTATGTAGGGTGAAGAGTGGTCAATCAAACATATTTCTTCAAAAATAGGATGATTCATGTAAAAATATAAAATAAAAGAAAAAAATTCATAGAGCTCATGATAATCGTCTAATATAAGTGAAAATTTTCATGATATAATATTTCTGCATTTTTCTTGAATCCACTTGTTAGAATTCTTATTACAATCCCCTAACTTTTGTGTTTTTATTTTTCTTTTACTATCTCCTTCTTTCGTTTTAATTTATTTAAATTAATATTATAAAAATTATGTATTTTTTTGGCAACTCTTTAGTCCAAATGTTTTCATAACATATTCGATAATATAAGATTAAAGAACTGTAACATCCGGTAAAAAGACAAAAATACCCTTAGAATTGACATTGCGCGTAACGTGTCTTCTCATGCCCCGATTGCAAATTCGAGATCGAATTTCCTATTAGTACGAAAAACTGAGTCAGAAAATGGTCTCGACTCGACTTTAACGCGAAAAAACTCAAATTATTTTTTTCCAAAAAATTCAAAAACAGTGAGGTTTCCGCGCCCCATTCGCAACGCTCTAGGGACGCGGAACCACACTTGGGTTTTTCCAAAAATTTGACGAAATTGGAAAATTAGCGAAAAATGGTCATTTTACACTAGTGCGCGTCGCGCACTAGTGCAAATAGAGGCTTATTTTCTTCTTTTAATGGTGAGGGGCAATTCCGACCTTTCTCACACCCCATAATCCTAAACTAAGCAGTTTTAAGTCGCATTTAGTCCAAAAAATGCATTTTTTGCTCTTTCATTCTCTCAAAACAAGAAAACTCTCTCAAGAGTTCACGCTCAAGAAATTCAAGAACGATAGTAGGGCTTAGGAATTCTTTCCAATTCCTCAAGAAGTCATTTCCAGGTATATAAGGCCACCCTAAAACTATTATTTTTGAAGAATATCTTTAATGATGGAAGTTCGTTTTCACCCATAAATTTTCAAGTACTAATTGAAGTTAAATCCCTGTAATTTTGTGAAGTATGTTAATTCCCATGGTACGTATAGATTCTTAATGAATATTATGATCCTTGATTTTCTATATTGAGTCAATTAAAGAATTGTTATCAAATTTACACTCATATATGAACAAGATTCATTGTTGTTGAGGTTTCTTGAAAATCTTGTTCAAGAAAAGAAAGACTAGTACGAGTACTTTTTAAGCTGAGTTCAAAAAAATTATTTTAAGAATTGGTTCTTGCATATTAGCTAAGTAACCTAGCATGTTTTGAATCACTTGAGTTGATATTAGTTTATAGTCAAGTTAAAGAACTCAGATGAGAAAGCTAAGTAGTAAGTGGGGCTAAGTTCCTGAGAAACTAGATTTCAAGGATTCGAAAGCTAAATAGTAAGTGGGGCTAAGTCCCTGAGAAACTAGATTTCAAGAATTCAAAATCCTTAAGTATGAGCTATCTAAAGATCATTTTTGGGAGTAGTATTGAGCACCGATATGGGTGAGAGTAGAAATAATTACTCGAACTCATAAACTATATAGCCAGCATAGGATAGGATTGTACCACGGTACATTCCTCATTAGCCACTGAGATGACCAGTTTTGGGATGGTTCCACTTCCCTAATTCTTCGTCCCCTACCCCGGCAAAGTACGGGACGACTCTGGCAGCGTGGGCAAGACGTTGTATCGCCACGAAACGCATAGTGGTGGTTGTCGGTTAGAGAACCTCCCCGAGCTAAGAAAAATATGTTTTTACTTATCAGTTTTCAGCATGTTAATTTCAGTATATGAAGTATTTATTGTCACTATTACTTCATTATAAGTTATGTTTATGTCTTTTGAGAAATATTACAACTATGATTTTACAATATCAGTCCTAATAAATTATTTTTTCAACTGCTTCAACTGTGATTTTCTTATATCATTCTAATCAATTGAGTTATGTTTATATCCTTTTTGAGAAATGTTATGTTATCCTAAGTTACTATTTTGGCCATCTTACATACCGTACATTCCACGTACTAACGTCCTTAGGACCTACATCGTTTTATGATGCAGACGCAGGTGACAGAGCTCCTCAGCAGCCGCTTCGTTGAGAACTAGACAGCTTCTAGCCAATTGGTGAGGCCTCTTCTTAGTTAGAGGCTTTTTAGTAATTATGTTTCATTTCAGCTTTTATTTTTAATTCTGGCCACAGGCTACTTGGGGCCTGTCCCAGTAGTCCTTTCAGACAACTTTAGTAGAGGTTCTATAGACTGTCTCAGTATTCTAGTTTCAACTATTCAGTTATTGCTTATGCACTTTTATATTCAGTTTATGCAGACAATTCATGAGTTAGCTTGTTACTTTTATAGTTTTTTCACTATTGGTAAATCTTCCGCTGAGTAAGTAGTCAGACCAAGTGATTCGCTTAGGACCAGCAATGATTCTCGAGTGCCGACCACGTCCAGAATGTAGGTTTGGAGCGTGACAAGAATATTTTTGTATATTTTATATATCTTTATTCTATAATCACAAGATTCAAAGATTTTTTTTCTTTTTTTACTTTTTTAAGCTTTATATTAAGCTCTAGGGAATACAATCACATCGGATCAGTATTGCTTGATTTGTCACTCTCGTGATTCAAGCGATTTGATGCAACTAGAAGTTAGTTAAATTCGTCTGAGATCAATCACCACACGAAGCGAGAGTGCATGGTCAACATTATAATTATTTAAGTATTTTATACATTCATTAATTTGTTAGAATTTTTTTTACTATTTTTTAATTTTCCCATTCTCTATAGATTCCTTTAAAAACTGTATCCAAGAAACATGACAACATTAATGTTGTTGGAATAAAGGACAATCAACTGCCCAAAATTTGGCCCTACTTAATTTTTACTTTGCAGACATATTTGAAAAGGTATTTATTTATTATTATTATTATTTATTATTTATATTTTTATCTTTTCCCCCAAGTTAACAGACTTGATAAATGATAATGATGTATAGCCAATAGAGGTAAAGTCAGCCAAGAAATTCATTAAAATTTATTTTAATTAAGACTAGTACTTAATTATACAGTTAGAGGACGACCACATAATTACTTTTAAAAAAAAAATTAAAAACATTCATTTGATTTGGACATCTTCCAAAATTATTGATGTCTAAAGTGTTTTAAATTTATTTATTTTTTGCATTTTTATTTTTGGAGATGGGACATAGATAATTAACCCATGTGATTATTATTACTCGGCTCTAATTAATCCACATTTTCATTTCTTTTATTTTCCTTGTTTTTGGATTTTTATTTGGGAGTAAATAGCAATTTTGATTCCTCATTTATTGATAAACTATAGCTTTTTATTTCTCTTAATATTTAGTTAAACACGTTGAATTTTCGATATTGAAGTGGTGCAAAATATTTTGAGGATAATATAATTTTAAAAATAGTATAAATATAATATATTTTCTACGTAAAAAACTAAAAACAAATATTTTTGTTAATAAAAAGTTAATATTTTGAGGGCCAAATTAGACTTTAGAAATAATTAAAGGACTAAAAATGCTAAATTGGAACGGGTCAAATCTTTGTGACAATGTAAAGGATGGGCCCAATTTGATTTTCCAAAAACTACAATCTGTCTCTATGAGGCCACTTTTCAATTTAGCAGGCCATATTTCAAAAGGAAAAAAGAGAAAAAATAAAGAAGGAAAAAGAAAAACCAAGAAAATTAAAAAGAATAAAAAAATTTAAAGAGTAAGAACATGATATATAGTATTGATTGACGAGACGTACAACGAGATTAATGTAAGGTTTAGGTCAAGCAGGATTTAGAAAGAGAGCATAAAGTGTAAGTTCGGTGATGCAATTTGTGAGTTAGATATAGAAGTGAGAGTCAACACATAGGTCAGTCTCGGAAGCTTCAAGTATCTCGAATTAATAATTTAAGAACGTGGAAAAATAGACAATGGCATTATACATTTATTGAAACAGTGTAGATGAAATGGAGGCCCGTATCCATGGAAATTAAAATGAATAGTAACTTTAATTAGTGTTAGTTCAGTAACGCAATACATGAGTCGAATATGAAAGTACAAGTCAACACATTGGTCTTTTACGAAAATTTCAAGTGTCTTGAATCTATAATTTAAAAACGTAAAAACTAGATAACGATATTATATATCGTATCAAAGTAGTATGAATAAAATGGAGTTTCGTATCCGTTTGGAGTTGAAATGAATAGTGGCTTTAGTTAGTGGACTAGGCATATTTTCTTTCCTACCATATAATGATATGTTAGGAAAAATAAAAATATTCAACTTTCTTTGTAGAGTAAAAAGAAGAAGAAAAAAAGAAATAAGGTGATTTCCAAAGGAACAGTCTTCTAGAAATAATTATTTATCAAGCAAAATAATAAAATTAGCAGAAATGGCATAAATTTTTATGGCAGGATTTTATTGCCAAAACTACACAAGTCGTTTTTAGTCTAAAAGAGTTTTAAAAACCTATTCTAAAGTCACTTACGCAAAAACTAAGAAGAGATCTTGAGTAAAGAAGAGGAGAAAGAGCAAGGGTTCAAATGTTGGGATTAATTTCTTGAGAAATTGAGTGTCAAATTCCATACTAGGTATGTAAGGCTATCCACAACTTGAGATTGTTCTTCCATGTACTCCTTTGATTGTAGAGAATGAATAATTGAAGGTGATGAGTTCGGTCTGCATAACTTTCTGAATATTTTTACTGAAACTATTTTGCCACATCTATATTATCTTGAAGTGATGATCATCATAACTAAATTACTTGCTTAAATGGTTTATATTGCATTATCTATTTGATTATATACATTCTACATGATTTCTTGGTTAAAGAGTATAAGAATGGAACTAGGGGCGAATGTCTAGAGTCTTGATCACATGGGTGTGCCTGCTTGTTGTGGTCCGGGTCCCGAATTGAATGTGTTAAGGGTTGATATTGATGAAATTGATACCCTCAGAGCCTAAAAAGGGTTGAATGTAATCTTAACGGGATATTCCTAATTCCTTGACTTGATGAATGAACAGATGTCCTAGTTTAAAAGAGACTAAATGATGACAAAGCTTATGTTAATGTTTATGAGCATATTGAGAAGTATCGAATATCGAAATGAGTAAGAGTGAGTCCCACTCGCACTCATAACTATGTGGCCAACGTAGGTGAGGATTGAACCGTGAGAAAGTGGATGCTTCCTTAGTCCCACAAGAGGGCTTAATATTATTTCTATACTGGATCCAATAATGCACGCCCTCTACCTCGACAAGGTGTTGGGTAGATGTGACAACAACATCGATTCGTTATATTATCACCGACTCATAAATTGCTTTAATTATCTTTAATAAAAATTGCTTTATCATAAATTGCTTTAATTATTTTTAATTAAAAATTGCTTTATCAATTTAAAATAATTGAGCCTCAAAATACATATTCAACAATAGATGAAAAATCAGAATAGGTGTAATTTCCAAAATTAAAGTGAAAAATAGTCCCTAGCAAAAAATAGGTAGGTGCCACTACTAATTATAGATTATTAATAAATTTTTATATTGCAAGCAAGCATTATTTGTGGCAATTATATTTATGAATCACAAATTTTAAAGACAAATACAACTTGCAATATCAATTATGACAGTTCTCCTTGTACTACCAATTTGGGATTGTTCTACTGGCAGACAAAATGTATTTACCAAATAATCAAATAATAGAGATTTTAACTTTACTAATTTTTTTTCTTCATAATTTAGTGCGTATAGTTTTGGTAAATACACGATTCATCCTATTAAAAATAAAATGTACTGTATATGATATGTAAAAATTATGGCGTAATGCATAGAAGTCGTAACTACTAATTAGAGATTTCTAATTTGATTCTTAAGAATGTTGAAATAGTTTTCCTTTTTTTTATTATTAATGATCATGGTATGTGGATTAGGTTGCAATCAACTCGACAGAGTATCTAGTACCTCCCACCAAGGTATATGTAGATTGGAAGAAATCGCAAATTTATTATTTTTGTCTTTGCTAGAAATAGAACTTAAGACGTCATAAATGTATTTCTTTTGTATAAGGGGCACTTTAACTTTAATTAGACTTAAACTAAGTATCCTCAGTTCTTGAGTTAGTTTTTGAAATTGAAATAAGTCGAAGATTCATTCTTCATCATAATATTAAAGACAAACATATCTCAATTGATTATTTACTCAATATTGACCTAACAAAAATAATCGTGGTATATGAATAAGCTTGCACATTCTTCAACTCAACAAAGTACGTGCTACCTCCTATCAATACATATATAGAATGGAAGAAATCACAAACTTATTATTTTTGTCCCAGCTATAATTTAAATCTAAGACCTCATAAATGTACTTTTTTTTTTATAGATATAAGGAGGGCTTTAACTTTAATTAGATTTATATTAAGATATCAGATCCTCAGTTCATGAATTAGTTTTTGAAATTGAAATAAGTCCAGAATTCATTTCTTCATCATAATATTAGAGACAAGCACATCTCAATTAATTATTTACTCGATATTGACCTCACAAGATATATTATATATATTTTCGACGTTCAATTTTTTTTTAGATGGGGGTCTTTTAAAAACAGTCTCTCTATTTCTATGAAGTAATGGTAAGATCTGTGTACATTTTTCCCTACTCAGACCCTACTTGTGGAATTTTTACTGGATATGTTGCTGACGTCCAATTATGAGTAGGGGTGGAGCCGCCTTATGCCTAGGGTTTCATCTGAATCGATATATAATAGATGTTGATCTTCTTCGATTAGTTCGTATGTTCATTTTTAAAAATTTTAAATCTCCTTAACTGAAATTCTGATTCCGTCACTAATTATGATCACGCGAGGTTACCAAAGGCCACAAAAGTAGAATGACTAGTGAGTCCACTTAAAATATTGACCCACTAAGACCTTTAAATAAAATAATGGACATACTAATTGCGTGGAGGAATTAATCATAAATGAGGAATTGCGAACAATCTAAGCAATCAATTAAATTATTTTAAGCAACATGGAAAAATGTCGTCAACAGATGTTACGTTTTTAATTATATTTTTCATGTTCCACCAAGTTCTATTATTTTCTTTTATCAAATAATGACTAGGCAAACCAATAAGTAGGAAATAATCTCATTATGTCAATGTCTAAATGTTTATCAAATACTTAAAGTAAGAAGAGTAACTTTACTTTTTAGGTTGTCGTAGAATTATTTTTGGTATTTCTTTTTTCGAATTATTTTGGACTGTTTTTCTTAAGTTAAACGAGAGCTATTAGAAACATCTGATTTTTATATCTGAAATAAAGGTAAGTTATGCATACATGATACTTGTAATTCTTCTTAGACCTTACTTTATGAGATCATACTAAGTATATTGTTATTATAGAAACAATGGTGTATCACCCAATTTTTTCACACCTTAATTAATTAATCAAATTGTTCGGGTCCATTTATGGTCATTACTTCTGTGAACATAGTAGCTAAATAATCTCAACATGTTACATAAGGCAAATATTATATAATTGTTCAATTTTCTCCATCTCTCTATGTAAATAACCCAATATTTGTTCACAGTCGACAACATCTTCACCATCTAAAGTAACAATGAGTCGAAGAACAGCGTGCATTGATGAGTGTTGAGGCCCCATATTGACTATCATAAGGTCTTTTCTTATAGTTGGTGAAGTCATAAATTTTTTTAACGATTCATTTGAAAAGTTCGTTC